>PVJC01034394.1:0-18857 GCA_004026665.1 Murina feae | reverse complement strand
TCAGAAACAGCTTGGAGGTGATGAGACCCCGGGCAGAGGGGACAAACACATTTCTCCTCCGTGGCTGGAACATTACTGTCGGCACCTCTACCTGCAGGAGGACTTGGTTGGAACACATGGCCCGCAGCACAGGGTGGACGAGAACACGCGGTCAGGCTTCCCGCCCGCCTGCTTCCCCTCGGCGCCCAGGCAGCGTGCCCCATGGAGGACAGCGCTCAGCCAGGCCGTGCTCAGGCCTCAGCCGGCCTCCCAAGTGATGTCCTCATCGGAACAGGAGCACCAACCAGCACCTTGGTGATGACAGAAAATCCAACCACTTCAGCCGTCTGTCAAGGTTTGAGGAAGAAATATCCCTGACGCAGCTCCAGCTGATGGCGACTTGCTGAAGCATCACCTGCAGCAGGAGGTTCCAGTGGCTGGAATCCACTCATCACACGCGTGAGCAGCTGCCGGAGCGAGAAAGGGCTGCGCAAGGTTCCGTGGGCCAGGAAACAGGAGAGACTCTGACCCTCACTCTGCGGAGTCTGACACGCTGTGGGGGCCTTCCTCCTCGCCTTCTCCTCCTCCTCCCCATCCTCCTCTTCCTCCTTCCACTCCTCCCCCTCCTTCTCCCTCTTCCTCTTCCTCCTCCCACTGCCCCTCTCCCCCCTCCTCCTCCTGGGCAGTTGCTGCTGACAAAGGCCAGGCTGGACTAGAGCTGGGCTGCGGAGTCCGTATCTCTTGGTCATATAAATGGCAGCTTCATTGGAGTCAAGAACATACACCTGAGAGTCAGGCCCATGGGTGTCTCCCACCGACGGGGGGAGGGGAGGCTGTGACAGGGCTCTCTCTTCACCACCATTGTCAGCGCTCTCCTCGCTCCCGTGAGGTCAATGTGAACACGGAACCCCAGTCCTTCCTCTCTCCTCAGGGCCAAGGGCATCTCTGCAACAGTCTCTTGGATTCATGTTGAAATATGACAAATGCTGTTTGTCCCAGGCTCTGGTTAGAAAGCCGATGGTAGCATTGCCCTGGTCACGGGGGCAGAGAATTGGAGGTGGAGGTGGAGGTGGAGGAGGTGGAGGGGACACGTTCTAAAGGCTCATTCTCATGGGCAGCCATGGCCACACTGCTCCCCTGCAAAAGGCACTGGCAACTTGAAGCGTTCCTCTCCTGATCTCCTCATGGGGGCCCCAAACATTCCTCAAGTTCCTGGCAACCAGTTGGTGTCATCCTAGTAAAAATCAATACCCTTGCCATCGGCCATATGTCAATATCCAAAAACCCATCTCTTTCTTCGCATTTATGAAGAGACAGTTGGCAAAGCAAATTAGATGAGAATGCCACTCTCCAGCCTTCTAGATCTTAGCCCCTGGTCATCCCAGCCATGCGTTTGCTAAAACCCAGTGCCCACTGCAAAACAGGGGCAGGCGACACTGTCCAGAACAACGTCAAAAGGATGTGCTCAGTTATTACCACGTAGACACTGAGAAGAAATGGTGGGAGGTGTGAGCCTCCTTCTAGGCAGGGGGAAGTCCTAACTTCTAGAGCCATTTGCTTACACGCTTTTAGGTTCCTGGACAGACTACTCAACTTCTCAGACCCTCCGTGTGCTTGGCCTCAGGAAGAGGGGACTGAACAGGATGGTTTTAAGTTTCCCCCAGAGATACAATCCCAGTTACATCATGACTTGAGTGCCAGCCACTGAACGCATTTGGCGAGCGGATGCTAGATTTGGGCATAGCCTCATCATTCAAGTTTAGAAAGCCATTCAATAACCTGACTCCACATGTGTAGCAGAAATAGCCTAATGGCGCACTGAATCAATTCAAACACAGTCAAGTCTAATAGATCTAGTGAAGGTTTATAAAATGAATGAAAACTGTGAAAAAATAAATGGGAGTTAGAGCATGCTTATTTAACTTTACTAGGGGGTGAAGATATCAAGTTGTATTGTGCCTAAATTTAAATTAACTCAAATCTGTGTTGGTATGAGGAAACACATAGTAGGTGCTTAATAAATGGGAGTGACTGCGTGGCTGAAAAATGCTGACACGCATAGTCCAATGTCGATGCTACTTAAATTATTTCACACCCTTGGGTTTTTACTCTTATTAAATCCATCCTGGCTACTGCAATGCTCAGAAGTGAAAGCCTAGTCTTCTTTTAAAATTTACCTGATGAGAACATCACAAATGATACCAATTACAAATAACAAATGTGTGTAGATATCTTAAAAAAGGGAAAAAAAAAGTCAGGGAATTCCCAAACGAAACTGTTTTTAAGAGTATTATCAAAAGAAATAGTGGCAAAGCTCATGATCAAGGCAAAGTATTAAAGAGGCCGTAGCAATAAGGGAGGCCACCGCCCAGGTTGGGATGATGGGAAAAGCAGAGATTTCAGAGCTTGGCTTGTAAAGCTGGGAGGAGCAGAGAGAAGGCAGCCACTCAGCGGAGACGGCGCAAGGGTGACGCTTCTGCAGGACAGAGGGGCGGCGTCCGGCTGCTTCTCTTCTCCATTAAAGAACACGTGCTCACTCTACAAATGGCAGAAGGGTCACAATGAGAAGGAATGTAAATGCTCAGTTAAAAGTTATAGAAGTTCACGTGTCTGGTGCTGAGAACTCCCCGGTGCTCTCTAAGAATGCTCGGCCGCTGCCTCACCGTCGTTGAGGATTTCTTTCCAATGGGAGAAAAGCCCCCAGCTTGAGGATGGGGAAATATTGTACTAATTTACCAAAAGAAGGCGTACAACATGGGCTTACCGTTCAGTAAGTGAATCTTGGGGAAATCTAGTTGGGATTCGTAAATTCATACTTTGAGGAAGGAATACGGTGGTTTAGAACCAAGGGGCAAAGGGGGACGCAAAGGACATAGTGACGCACTCTGACTTAATCGAGTCGCTCAGAAACTAGACTGTGAGTATGTCCAAGGAATAAAGTCACTAGATTTTAGCAAAGGGTTTGAAAAAGCCCTGAACTTTGTACACAAGAGGATAAAACACCTATAGAAAGAGACAAAAGGTAAGTTAGTTCATAGTTATTTGAACAATCAGAAAGTATGAGTTGATGGCATGGGGAAATTCCATCCTGCTCAACAGGCTAAAACATAGCACATAATTAACTTAAGGAAGACACAATGCTGGCAGAGTTAACTAAAGCCCATATACTTGTCAGGACTCTTGATTGCAAGGGACAGAAACCCAGTTAAAATAACCTCAGAAAACAGATTGTCTGGGAGGCAAATTATTCCACGCACAGCTGGATGAGTTGCTCCAATAATGCAATTAAGCTTCAGAAACTCTCCATTTGACTATGCTTTCCTCCGCGTTTGCTTCATTTCAGGCTAAAAACTAAATGGAGGTTAGGGAATGCTTATTTAACTCTACCAGAGCATTACGATATCAAGTTGTATTGTTACTAATTTTAAATTAACTCAAATCTGTGTTGGTATGGGGAAGCACATGGTAGGTGCTTAATAAATGAAGGGAGTGAGTGGCTGTAAAATGCTGACAAGTTCAACCCAATGTTGATGCCATTTAAATTATTCCATACCCTTCTGTTTTTACTCTTATTAAATCCATCCTAGCTACTGCAATGCCAAAGAGTCCTAGTCAAAGCCCTAGGCTTGAGCTGTTGCCCTGGCTTGGAACATGTGCCCACCATTGATTGTCCAAGCTTGGGGGACACATCCACTCAGAGCCCAAGGCTAAGCGCAGGGAAGAAGTTGTTCTCCAAAGAAAGTCGGTGCAGGCAAAATACAGCAAACAAGTACACATACATGTACACACACACACACACACACACACACACACACACGACTAAAACAATGCTTTAAAGGGCAAGATTAAATAATATATTGGAAGTCCTGGACTTAATTTAAAACAATTAATCTCATAAATTAAAGATGGGGCGAGACCACATTTATAAACAAACGTTTCATGTGAAAAAGACTTAGAGGTTGCGTTAGACAATAAGCTCATTATGAACCAACAATATGCTACAGCAACCGGAAGAGCTCATTGGATTTTAGGCTGCCGTCAGAGAAAGAGCGTGGCCGCACTCTGGGATGCCACGGTCCTTGTTCTCTCCGCCGGTCGACGTGAACGCTGGAGAGGGACGAGGCAAGGTGCGGCCTCCAGAGGACCGAGTCGGATAAAGAACTGAAAGCGACTCCGGGAAGCCCTGACGGGGTCCGAGGCGTCCTTGCTGGGAAGGGAGCGCCAGGAGCCGCGGTTCAGTATCTGAAAAGCAATCGCACGGACGGAAACCTGACTTCACCAGTGCCACTTGGCGGGAAGAACTACTACCGGCCATGAAATGAAGGGGAGAGGGAGCTCGGGCTGTGCAGTAAGCAGCGTTGTCCAGCCACGCGTGTGGCTCCTTGCACGAGCAAACGCCTCTCCAGTGCCCTGAGCAGGAAGGTTGGGGGCTGCGTTAGGAGCGAGTCCCCTCCTCAGACCTCTCTCCCAGCTCTCAAAGCCAGAAGCCAGCGATTGCATGGCTACTGCCACCGTCTCCACCGGGGGGACGTTCCCAGAAGATGCGTATTCCTTCTACCTCTCAGACCACAGGGAGATCCGGGTCTTCTGGGCCTGTCGCAGGCCTGAGGGGAGGCATGACACTCCGCTTTCAGCCTGCGGGAGGGTCTTGGAAAGCAAGGTACCAGGGAGGCCGAGGCTGGGAGCAACGCCTCCCTTCACGTACAGTCAGAGCTCACTGTGTGCTTTTGGTTTAGGGAAACATGACTGCCTGGTCGTTGTTCTTGTCTCTGCTTCTTCGTGGATGTGGCTCCCATTTCTATTGGAATAATTTGGGCCGTCCATGGGTTTCCTCATCGGTGTCATTTGTCAACGTAGACACCGTAAAGACAGAATGAGCTGGCAAGTGTCGTGCCAAAGAACGGTGCGTAGGCAGCTGACAGTGTTCTCGGCTCCGTTACGCGGATACACACGGAGGGCTAGTGCAGCTTTTCCTCATTTCGCCGTGGCCACCAGAACTCAGAGTCGGTTATGTTAGCATTTTCTTCACAAAATGAGGATGAAATCCTTGGAAGACACAACATAAGCAGGGAAAGGGCATCACAGTGCTCTGCGCTGAGAAGCTGTTCTCGCCCAAGAAGATGCTCCACCGACGGTGTAAACAGAAATGTCCCCACTCAGGCGTGAGGCTTCCATGCCATTTTATCTGGAAAAGTGTTTTACGAAATGCCGTGTGATTCCAAAATCAAAATGTTACCCTTACTTCCTCATCCTTCGCATTTCTCCCTTATTCCCTACAATAAATTGGCTGCAGAAATAGAGATACGGAAACTAGACCAACTCCACCCGGTAATTAATACTGGAATTCTGGCGCCCAGAGTGGGCACACTTAGGCAACAGTATTCCTGTGAGTGAGCGGTTGCACTACAGTAAGCCAGTCTCTGGGAGCTTTAATTATTAATTATTAGCCCAGGACACAATCCTAAACAGAGGGACTTGTGGCTGCTCTGTATCTCCCTCATCACTCTTTTAATATCCCTTATGTTAGCAAAATCGCATGGTAAAAGCACCGCATCAATAATAAAAGTATGTCGGAGCCCTATATTAAGACTACATCCTTAAGAGGAATCATTGAAGCCATTTTGATTCTCCATTACCATAATTCCAAAGGCCAAGAGGTAGAACTTACAAAGCCTAAATATTCTATGGATCTATGTTGTGCTATAGTAGCTTTTAAAAGAGATGACTCCCATCATCTAGGATGGGGTAAGCAACAAATAATGAAGCGGAACCTCCTCGTTTTACAAATGAGAAAACAGGAGCTCATAGGAAACAGCTACCTTGTCCGAGTTCAGTTACCTGGGGAGCCTGGGCTTAAACAGTAGACTGGATTCCTTCGTGCTTTTCAGAAAACGTTTACTTCTTATGGTAAAATCTGACCCCATATTTAATAAGAAACAACCGATCTACTTGTAGGCATTTCTTTTATACTCGGCATCCTCCCCAAGTCCATGTTATTAAACACTAGGGGCCCTGTGCACAAAAATTTGTGCACTCTGGGTGGTCCCTCAGCCCGGCCTGCGACCTCTCGCAGTCTGGGACCCCTCAGGGGATGTCCACCTGCTGGTGTGCATGGCCAGCCTGGGTTAGGGGCTAATGGCTGTTTGCAGGCTGGCCAAGCCCCCCAGTGGGGACTCTCACCCCATGGTGGTGTGGCCAGCCTGGGTGAGGGGCTGAGTGTCGTTTTCAGGCTTTCAGGCTGCCCACAGCTCCCATTGACCCAACATCCCAGCAAGGCTGGCTGGAAGCAGGTTTCTGGGGTTTATTTATCTTCTATAATTGAAACTGTTGTTTTAAGTCGAGGCCTAGGCAGGTAACGAAGCCTCCTGTTGGCTTCAGCTCCGTGGCTTCTATTAATTGAAAGAATGTTGCCGTGAGCAGAGAGAGGCCCAGCCGGCCTAGACAGGCAGTTTCCTCCATGCCTGGTGCAACGGAAGCCTCCTGTTTGGTTCAGCTCTGTGGCTTGTATAATTGCAACTATGTTGCTGTGAGCAGAGAAAGACCCAGCCAGCCTAGGAAGACAGTTTACTCCTGGTGCAACGGAAGCCTGCTGTTTACTCCAGCTCCGTGACTGCCGGCCTCCATCTTGGCTGGGCTAATTTGCATACAACTGCTCTGATTGGCCAGTGGGCGTGGCTTAGGTGTCCCATAGAAACAGTCCATTTCAATATTACTCTTTTATTAGATAAGATGAACGGAGGACTGTTATACGTTGAATGTCCTACGTGCAGGGCTGTGATGTAGTTGTAGCCATAGCCAGGATTACAGTCAAAGGGGGATAAGCATGTTACTCAACACAGTGGGCCTACCCACTGTGGGTAGGAACTACCCACACATGGAAGGAACTACCCTGCTGTCTGTCTGAGGTCTTTAAAGACATGTGTCCATGTGTGCACAGCTGTGGAAATGGCAAAGGACATGTGAGAAGTAGGTGATGAGTGGGAACTATCAACCTTTTTTCCACTTAGGGGTCAAAAAGATGCAAAGAAATTCTTTTTCGTATATTTTCTTTCCCTGGGGAAAGCACTTTGCCTTAATTAAAGAAAAAGAAATTGGAACAATGCAATCTCTCTAGTTCCCAGGGTGCTTTTGTCCCTAGCACTACTTTTCCGCAGTTATTTTTGCTTTTTTCAAAAGCAAAAAGAAAGATGTGGGCAAAGCTTAACCCAGCTGAGATGGATGTGAATTGCAATGTTACAGTACTAATTCGTGTAGCCTTACTCTACCAGAGAAAACTCATTATGACCTCATTTAACATTCTGGGGTCATTTTTAGACCATTTATAGGTTCAAATGGAAATAAATATATGTGTAGCATTGGCATTTTAATCAAATTAAATTTCCCAATTAGAGAAAGAGGTTTTGTTAAGATTATCCACAATTCATGTTCATGGAAACCAGTTCGGATTCTAAAATTCTGCAAGATCCTTTGGAACAAGAAATGTTGATTATTGCAGTGATGTTATTACCGGTTTTTAATTCAAGGGTTGAATGTTGAAAATGGTGAGAAACTGATTAAATATATTCCCAAACAGCATTATCTGTGTAGAAGCAGCAGAGAGCTGAAAGTCTGCTTTTCGTAATAGATGAAAACCCTGAAACAGTGCGATTGGCTAAATGCTTGTCCATGCCGGCTTAAGGGAAGACAGGCCACAACATCTCTAAAGTGTAAGTAAGAGGAACCAAATCAAAATAGAAGGTGGACTCTGGTCAGCTTGAAGAGTTTAATGGCATCATTAATAATAGATCCATAAACTGTGTCCATTTAAATACCAAAGCTGAGTTCTTAAAGCAGAATAAATAAACATGCCTGGTGGAATCAAAGACTTTTTAGGATGACTCATTACTGTCCTCCCTGACATTCGGCTAATGATGACACATTACACTGCATTTGTATCGCATCGCATTTATATCACATTAGGAGCAATTTTATGATCTCATGCTCAGGTTTTTTTTCCTCTTCCAAATTTACACTTTAAAAAACATTTGAACTCTAAAGCACAGATCTGTGCACTATGATGAGCATGCAGCCTGAGGCTTAGAAAAATAGAAGCTAGGAATTCCAGGACTCCTGACGAGATCCACTCTTGCAGACAGATGGCATGTCACCATCTCATCAGCGGCTCTGAGTCGGGTCTAGGCAGAGGCACGTGTGATTGGAGGGGATTGGAAAATATCTCCTCCATCCCTGGCTTGAATATAACTTTTTTAAAAATCCTCACTAGAGGATATGCTTTTTAATTTATTTCAGAAAGTGGGGGCGGGGGGCGGAGAGAGAGAGGGGGGGGGGACATCAAGGTGACAGAGAAACATTGACTAGTTGCCTCCCATATGCACCGAGACTAGGGATCAACCCGCAACCCAAGTGCGTGCCCTGACAGCGAATCCAACCCCCAACCTTTGGGTGCACAGCAAGGCTCCAACCACCAGGCAGCTGTCCAGGGCTTAAGCAGAACTTTTTATTCTTTAAAAAAAAATGTTTTTTAAAGATGCATCCCTGTGTCCCAGAGCTGCATCTGCCAGAGTCACCTGCTAAAATTCATCCCACACATGACTGAATATGTTTGTTAACCAACATTAACGCAGTACCTACTACGTTCTAAGCACCAGGAGGAATACAGAGATGAATGATTCAGGGCTGCAGCCATACCAGGAAGTGGAAAAACAGGGTCATGAAGAGCTGGTTCAAGCCTTATCACCACCACCTTGATGGCTCCAGGGGCGCGGACGAGGGACAAGGCCTCAGTTTCCTGATCTGTGAAATGGGGATGACAGTCCCCACATCTCAGGGTTGGGTCATGATTAACTAACTGAATATAGAGACAGATCTTAAGAGCAACTGCTATCCTTATTATTGTTATTAGCTATAGACACTGCCCTCAGCAGTCTAAAGGGAAATAGGGAGGTGAGGTGTGTGTGTGTAGAGCCCTGAGACAATACACACTGAGAGTTCAGAGAAAGAGGCGCTTCCAGCAGGAAGGCCTGCCGAAGGCCACGCTGAGCTGGAGCTGGAGGCCTGAGCAAATGGCTCTAAAACAGTAACAAGCACCTGAGCACCGAGCACGATGAGGCTTCATTCCTACAGGCGTGGGGCTCAGAACCGCACCGTGGAGAGGACGTGTTGACGATTAGAATGGTTTCTGGGGTTGTTGTGCCTGGCAGGGAAGACGAGTCTGGGTGGGTGCTGATGGGAGGGGCACTGCGAGCGCTGAGTGCCAACTCTAAAGTCACGTGTGCTGCGCAGGGCGAGGGGCGCCGGGCAGAATCCTGCAGAAGCGCCCCCTCTCCCCCAGGAGGTCATAGGGGAGGAGTGGCTCCATGGCACGAGACGAAAGGCATCGTGGACATGTGTCCGTGGCCGAGATCTGTGGACGGAAAAGGGCTGGGAGGTCTGCACTGCGGGGAGGTTCCGTTTCCACGGGTCTCCATTGAGGCCGGTGACTGCTCCTCGTTTACACAGTGTGAGTGTGCGATGGCTCCCGGCTTCCCACACCGCACCCCTCATCTATCCCAGCCCCCTCCCCATGGTGCCCCACCCCTCCACACCTAGCTGAGGCCCTCCAGGTCTGCCTCCATTGCTCTCCTGTCGCCATTCCTTTCCTTACATCACTTATTCACTTACAAAGCATTATGATCACTTCAATTTAGGGGTCCTCAAACTTGTTAAACAGGGGGCCAGTTCACTGTCCCTCAGACCGTTGGAGGGCCGGACTATAGTTTAAAAAACAAACAAACTATGAACAAATTCCTATGCACACCGCACATATCTTATTTTGAAGTAAAAAAACAAGGCGGCAAAAACACCTGGCGGGCCGGATAAATGTCCTCAGTGGGCCGCATGTGGCCCGCGGGCCGTAGTTTAAGGACACCTGGATGATCTCTTACAGGGATATGTATAAAGAGGGAAAAACAGCTTTTACGTTTTCCAACATGTTAGCCAATTCTGCACTCTTCGTTCTTTTTTTTCTTTTTTTCTAACTGGTATTTCTTTCTGCCTAAAAAAAAATTTTTTTTTTTTTTACCATTTTTTGAAAGTGCAGGTTGGCTAGTAATGAAGTTTTCTCAATGTTTGTTTATCTGAGAAAGTTTTCATTACACTTTCATGTTTAAGGAAATGAAAAGTAAAACCGATGCTGACAGATCTCGGGCTTCGCTTTCTACGTCAGTGCTTCAAAGATAAGATTTTGTTGCTTTGGGCTTGCGTATTTCTGATGAAAAGTCTGTCATGACTTTTAATTTTTGTCCCTTTGTGTGTAATATGTACTTTTCCCTCTGGTCCCTGAGAGTTCTCTTTTATTGATTTTCAGCAATCAGATTAAGATGTGTTTTTGCTGTGTTTTGTGTGTGTGCGCGCACGTGTGTTTATCTTGCTTGTGTTTATTGAAATGCTTGATCTCTGAATTGATCATATTTTGTACATTTTGGGGGGCAAATTAGCCCCCCCATCTTTCTGGGGACTCCAACTGCACAAATATGAAGCCACCTCATTGTCCCCACGGTCACTGAGGCTCTGTTCGTTCTTAAGTGGTTTTCTCTTCAATCCGTTCTTAATAGACTCGTGCTATGGTCTCAGGTTCACGGCCTTCCTCCAGGGCACCCACTCTGCTGCGCATCCCACCTGGTCAGACTTCCATTTCTCACCCTGCAGCTCTTGCCTATAGAAGCGCCATTTGCATGTGTATTGTATTTTCCACTTCTCTCCTCGTTAGGTCGGGTTCTCCTATAAACAATTGGACATAATGTTATAATAACTGCGTTAGCATCCTGTGGGCCAATTCCGTCATCTCTGCCTTGCTGGTTGGTTTCTATTGTGTCTGGAGCCACATTTTCTTGCTCTGGGACACCTATTAACTTTTTCTTGTTCGCCATTGTCCGCCTCCACATGGCCGAGGGCTGTATGCTGTTGCGTCCCCCTTTAATGAGTTTGGGGCTTCGTCTGGGGAGTTGTGTTCCTTGTACACCAGCTGTGTCCCTCCCCGTCTGGTTTTCATGTCTCTTTGGGGAGGCTGAGTGGCCTTTACGCCAGGAGCTCCCCGGGGCTCCTTCTGTGTGATCTCTGGCCGCCCCGGTGGTTACAAGCCAGCTTTGGGGGTACACTCAGCACTGCATAGCTGGGTCTTCGGTGAAGGCCCCAGGGACCTCTCTTGCAGATCTCTGATCTCTTACCCTGCGAGGCCCTTTCCTTCCTAAAACTCCGCCCTGCGAGGTCCGGCCAGCTCAGCCTCCCCAATGCTGGTCACCTGGTCACCGCCTCCTCAACCAGCAAGGTGACCAGCCTCAGTGGGGGACCCTTCCCACACCGATTGCCTGAAAGTTGTTTCTAGACCAGAAGTGGGGAGACTGTAGAACTTACATCATTTTTCCCTTCTCTGAGCGATCACAGTCCTCTGGTGCCTGTTGTCTAGTATCTGTAAACAGCAGTTTTATTTTAAAAATAATTTTCTAATTTACTATTCAAGGGTAACTCCAGCCGTTGTCACTTCCTCTGGCCAGAGGCGTGAATGCAGGACGGAGATGCTGAAAAAATAAATCCCAATTCTTCTATGGTGAGATATACCAACCAAAGGACAGGAAACAGCACTGAGGCAGGGCCGCACCTGTTAGGGCTACATATTTAAACAAACAATTGCCAAAAGGCATTTGCTAATTCACTGTGTCCATTTGCAGGACTATTCCTAAGGAAAATTCAGGTCCTGATCCTATTCCACATTTTTGGGTTGAGCAAGTCTATCCAATTTAACCAAAAATATAAAGGCAAGGAAGTCTCCTGATTGGAGTCAGAAAGCTTGCGATTGCCGGGACGGGCTGACATTTAATGAGAATAAATGTAAAAGCTTCTGTTTAAGCTGAAACAGCTCTGGGGCAGCTTCCACGGAGGAGACGGGCTTAGCGGTTGCTGTTGCTAAAAGGGGAAGTCTGGTTCCGTGGCGAAGCGTCCGAAAGTCCACTGTGGCTGCATCTCTCAGCCTTTTCATGAATCCAGATTGTTCTATGTCAACCTACCTGAAGGCTTCGTCTTTCTCCGAGAGCCCGGAACTCTGCAGAGGAGAGGCACGCTGTGTATCGGTCCCTAGAAGCACGTCGCACTCGTGAACAGAGAGCCTTGGCCCCCCTCTCCCTGGCACGTCACCTTCGTTGCTCAGCTTTCCTGAAAAGTTCTTCTCAAGTGCTACTCACATGAGCCCCTGCTCCCTCATGCCCCCTTTCTCAGGACTAGGACTATGCCTACATTATACCACTTACAGGACTGGGTTGTTATCTGTCTACACATCAGTGCTGCTAACTAAATGGTGCCTTCTAGAGCAAAGAAGTCTTATTCACCTACGTGTATCCAACACTGACATGATGCCGGACCCTCAGATGTGCTCAGAATGTCCTATAATATAGTGAGGAAGGGAGGAAGGCAAGGAGGGGGGGAGGGAGGGAGGGAGGGAGGGAGGGAGGAAGGGAGGGAGGAGGAAGAAGGACATTCATTCTGTTGAATGTCTGTAGAATAAATTGTTAATAGTCTGTTGAATGAATAGTTATTAATTCTGAACAGTGGTTACTTTTTAAGACCTTCATTGTTTGTTGATAGAATCTAAGAGCACTAATGTTTGAGACAACCATCATATATCTCAATTGAATTTTAATTAATATTGAAATTATTAATTTACAATCTACATGCTATAAAGTCAGTGTATTAATTTACTAAGTCCTTCACTTAGTACACCATGGGACCAGGAGTCAGGAATTCTGAGTTTAATTTTAGCCCTATTACTGACACATGAAGAATCATTTAACCAACTGGTGCCTCAATTTTATATGTACAAAAGAGAGACAATAATGTTATGGGTAAAGTGTTCTAATATCCCTTATCTACTAACACTTTCATATAAAACCTGTGTTTTCACTTTTAGTTATAATTTCAGACTACAGATGAACCTTGGAAATTATTGAAAAGCCATGTATTTAACACCAAGATATATGTAATTTTTAACTTTTCATTGGTATAAAAGAATTCTTTAATATGGAAAAAATTAGGGTACATAAAATTACTCCTGTTCAATTGAGAGGTAATAATTTATATACTTTAACTAAATTAAAGAATAAAAACAAAATGTAGATATTATTAAATTGGCTTATACTTGAGGGAGAAACAGTCACATTAAATTATAATAATTTACCTGTTGAATGGTTATTTTAATAAGAAGGAAAGTCTGATTTAGTTTCAGAATAAAACTATAGGAGTTTTTATTTCTAGTAATTGGAAAATTTCCCGTTGGCACACACATGCCTATTTCCATAGGTTTTGCTGAGATAGAAGGAAGTTGAGTGTTAAGAGACACTATTAAAATGGCCAATACTGTCTGTAACCAATACTGTCAGTTACCAACCTAATACCTGATCCTCCATGTTTGTAAACACAAAACCCCAACTTTGTTTTGAGCAGCAAGATTCTTGGGTTAAAAAAAAAAAAATTCCCAGCCTCCCTTGCAGCTAAATGTGACCCTGAGATTGAGTTATGGCCAATAAGATGACAGCAAAAGTTGTTGCATATGCTTTCCACGGAGAATCTTTAAATGGATGACAGATCCCTGATGCCCTTGTCTTCCCCCCTTTCTATCTGGAATGTGGACATGATGACTGAATCTTTAGCAATCACTGTGTAACTTTGCAGATGGAAACCAGGGCTAAGGACAGCAAAGGTGTAACTTAGAAAGAGCCGGAGCCCCAGGTAACTTCATGGAGTCATCATGTCAGTACCTGGGCTTTATTCAGAACTAACTCCCTCAAAACCTCCTTTCTGTGGGGGAAAAAAACACCCTTCATTTTCTTTTAAGCCATTGTGCTGAAGGTGCCGATGCTAGCCGTCAAATGTAATTCCTAAATTCTATAACACACGCTGCTTCAAGAGAAAAACAATCCCAGATCCACGTTACTTTAGAAATGCTGGGGGAGAGAAAAGCATTGTGATATGTTTTACTGCCTTCACTTGCCAAGCTAAATCTTAAAATCTCCAACTGAGCAATGACCAGCTGCCCTTAGAAACTCCGCATGGGGCCACGGCCCCAAGGGAACTTTCTTCGCCTTCTCCATAACAGTCGTTCAAACCAAACAGCTCTCCGCCAAGCACAAAAGAGAAATTCCATTTCGCTTTAAGCACCTGTGATTCCAAGTATATGTGATCCCATGAGGGGCGAGGTGGGCCCGAGGGGTTTTGTTACCTGTTTTTATCATTACAAGTGTTGCTCCTACACTTGTCTGTTTCTTCTCAGACCGTGAGTTCCTTTCCTTTGAGGACGGAGACAGCCAGATCAGTCATTGTGTCCTGAGTAGGCACCTCGGAGATGGAGGTGGAGCGAGTAAGTGATGAAATGAGTGAATTCCTAGGGTCTGAGGTTCTCAGGGACAGGCCCTTCGTGTGGCTAAACTCTCAGGTGTGGACAGCGGGAGTGAGAGCCCAGCCAGGCATCAGGCAACGCCCAGAAGTCAGGAAGAGCCAGTCTTTCTCCCTCTCCCTCTGCTGGAAGCCAAGAGGGAGGTGCAATGGGGATGAGAGGAAGGTCTCTCCTCCCACATTCAGGGGACATGCCGCTGGTTAACCTGCCCAGCAGCCGAGAGGAATCTGTTGTCTCCTCTTCGATGTAGAAAAACAATCCACACCTAGATCCCTAGGGAAATGGCCTAAGTGTCATGGAGAGAGGTGCAGGCGAGTGGGACATCACACCGTGGAGGGAAGCAGTTCCATCCGCAGGGAAAGTGTGAGGCGTGGGAAAGCCAGGGCATCTGGGGCCCTTGACCACTACCTGCTCTGCCTGCGTCCCAGCACAACACCGTGCTTGGGTTAGCAAGAGTGATTCTAAACACAGTCGCTGAAGTTGTTATGGTTTTGAAACACTTTAATGAAAGATCTTTCCATGAAGCCCAACATTCAAAGCAACAAGAGGGGCCTCCCTGCTTGAGGACGAGGGTGAGAGACACGAGGATCGTCTGCTCCTCCTCGTCCACCTGCCCCATCGCCACGTGGCACCTGGTGTAGAGAACAGACGGGAAGCCCCGGAGGACAAGGCCTGGCTCTGCCTGTAAGTAGACCAGAGGCGATGGAAATGGTCACCTCTCGCCTCATCTTCCAGCAGCAGAACAACATCTTAGCCCCAAACATGGAGCCCAGAACTCCAGCCGGATCCTGCAGCTAAATCGCCTCCCTGTTCTCTGCCTTGAACCCTATCTGCCCGCTGCTCCTCAAAATGAGGTGAGAGACTATACTTCCTCTCGCATCTGGCTGAGTGTGTTCCCTTCACTGGACAGGGCGCCGTAGTTGCAAAGAAGCAATTTGTTAAATGGATTATGCAAAGTTTTAGCATTACTGCCTAATATCTTCCCTCACAAATGCCTTTTGTTAGCTTCCCCAAACAGCCGTCGGCTCTCAGAAAGGCAAGGAGAGAGTCCAATTAGCTACCTGGGCCCATCTCCTTGGTCAAACAACCTATTTGCACTTCCCATTCTGTCCGTTTCGCAGCATAAATGTGATTTAGTGCCATCCTATCAGGACACCAGATGCTTTACTTGAAAATAGCTACTAGCATATTAAGTGGAATGAAAACTAATCGGGTTTTTATCAATTTGAGTAAGGCGGCTTGTTTCCTGGAGAAAATCTTGGGCAGCTGAGCCAGTGAAAAGGGATTTCATCAGATGCACCTTGAGCAGCGCGAGAGGAAGCCCTGTGTCCTCTGTCCACGCGGCTTCGGGCCTCCATGCATAGTCAGTCGGAACAATAACCCACCATGGCCAGGTCTTGCAACACCCTTGGCTCACTTGGCTTCTCCTGAACACCACCTCTCTAACCTGTCTTGTGGTGTAATGTTCATCAGGAAAATTCTGAAACTAATAGTCTCCGTCTACATTTAGAAGAACAGGGAAGTGTAATCCTTGTCAAGCAGGATTACAAGTTCAGGTATTTACTTCTAAATACTAATAATACGTGTGGTCACGTCTATGCTGGGCTATTTAGTAGGGATCACTTAGGCTCTGAAAGTTTGTCTTGAAGCAGGTTCAGTTATAAGCACAGATACTGTGCATTCTTCACATTGACCTATTGGATGGGGAGAGCTGAGACGGGGGTCAAAGGGTAAAACTTTGTTATAAGATGAACATGTTGGATACAAATTTAACACCAAGAAATCTTGTAGGTGGGATCTCAATACCAGATATCAAGCTGTATTACAAAGTGAACTTACAGAAAGAGAGACTAAAGAAGCAATCCCATTTACCATCACACCAAAAAAATTAAGATACCTAGGAATAAACTTAACTAAAGAGGTAAAAGATCTCTACTCAGAAAACTACTGAACACTGAAAAAAGAGATAGAGGAAGACATAAACAGATGGAAGAACATACCATGTTCATGGATTGGTAGAATCAATATCATTAAAATGTCCATACAACCCAAAGCAATCTATAGATTCAATGCAGTCCCCATCAAAATACCAACGGCATATTTCACAGATCTAGAACAAACCTTCCAAAAATTCACCTGGAATAAAAAAAGACCCCGAATAGCAGCAGCAATCCTGAGAAAGAAGAACAAAGTAGGTGGGATCACAATACCAGATATCAAGCTGTATTGCAAAGCCACTGTTCTCAAAACTGCCTGGTACTGGCACAAGAACAGAGATATAGATCAATAGAATAGAATAGAGAACCCAGAAATCAACCCGAACCAATATGCTCAATTAATATTTGACAAAGGAGGCAAGAACATACAATGGAGTCAAGACAGTCTCTTCAATAAATGGTGTTGGGAAAATTACTCTTTGTAATATTTTAAGCAATAAAACAAAATTAAAAAAAAAAAAAGATGAACATGTCCCAGGGATGTAATGTACAGTATGGTGTACATTGTAGGCAACAACACAGTAATGTATATCTGAAAGTTGCAAAGAGAACAGATTTTAAAAGGCCTCGCCACACACAAGGAGAACGTAACTCTATGGAGTGATGGGTGTAACCTATGTAAATGATCACACATTGTGGTTTATGGATGTGTACACGTTGAATCATATGATACACCCTACCCCTACCCCATGCTAGATGTCAATGTGACTGCAGGGAAGTGGAGGGGCCACTGGCTGTCATAACCAAGCACCAGATCGGGTGCTTCAACAAGAGGAATTTATTTCCTCAAAGCTCTGGGGCTGTCATAACCAAGCACCAGATCGGGTGCTTCAACAAGAGGAATTTATTTCCTCAAAGCTCTGGGGGCCAGGTGTCTGGAACTTGATACCAGCAGAGTTGGTTTCCTCCGAGGCCTGTTTCCGAGGCCTGAAGATGGCGTCTTCTGTGTCCTCACACGTCTCCCTCCATGTGTGTCTGTGTCACGGCCTCTTCTCCTGAAGGGGACAGCAGTCCCACTGGACCAGGGCCAGTCCACCTGACCTCACGCTGCCTCACTGCCTCTCTGAAGGCCCTGTCTCCAAAAGTAATCACATTCTGAGGGTGAGAGGTTAGAACTCCAGGCACTGAGTGTTAGGGGACTCCGTGTGGGCTGTGATACTTCTTATAATGAGGAGGAGCCTTCATGTTCACTGTGACAGATCCTTCATTTTATAGTTGAGCAGACTGATCTGGAGGGAAAGACTTGTCATGGGGGTAGAATGAAGGAAAGACAGAACTAAACCATAGCAGCCTCACGGGCTTCCAGACACTTGCTCTTTCTCTGAAAATCTGGAGAGAATAAGATTGCTCCATGCAAACCTTGCTCTCCATCCAGTGAGCTGTGGTGTGGAAAGCATTTCGGAAGTCCTTGATCACTGCTGGTCTGCGGATGAGGCGTGCGGAGTCCACATTCAGCCCCAGGAATGGCGCTAGCTTCCGGTCTTGAGTTATGAGTGACACTGTGGACCTCACTTCCCCATCAAGACGTGTGTGCTGCCTAGGGGGCCTCGAGAAAACCCACTGAGAGCAGGGAAAGAACATTAGGATTCCCATACTCCCTCCTTTACCCTAAAGTCATAAACAAAGGAGTTTAGATGCATTCAATGCATGATTGACACCAGTCAGCATCTGGCGGCACCAGGGGAAGGACAGGCATGTCCCAGGGAGACGCTCTGAAGTGTTGCCATGACCCACGGTTACACCACGTGTCTGGCTAAATGAATTCATGGTCCATATCATCACGTCCGAGCTAATTACGCCTCAGAAAATGGGCAGATGGCTTTCAGAGATTCTTTCAAAGGAACTGCAGACTGAAGGCGGCATCAATAATCCGAGCACAAGTGATAAGGAGATGGCTGAGCCACATTTATTCCTCGTCTAAGCTCATCAGCCGACACAAAATGAGGGAAAGGCAACGATGACCTAATTACATGACACATCGAATGGCATTCCTCTCATGCTCCCTTCCTTGTAAAAGGGGCAAAGAAACAGCATATTCCTTCACATTTAGCTGTGGTCACACACCCCAGAACGAAGCACGCACGGAGAACACTATGACGCACCAAACATATGCTCACCGTGTTTATGATGCGTCCACGTGCAAACACGCACATGCTGTAAGTTCTCGAACTATTTCCTGCTGATGCCCTGTGTAGCCCAAAACTTTTGGATTCCAGATCTGCATTTGAGGGCATTGGCTTCTGCTTTGCTTTTAGTTTTGTTTTTTTAATTTTGTTTTATTGTTTAAAGTATTACAAAGAGTGTTAGATAAGTCTCCATTTTTTTCCCTTGACCTTCCCCCCTCTTCCCCTCGCCCCCAGTGTCTTGTGCCCACTGATTATGATTATATGCATGCATACAAGCCCTTCAATTGATCTCTTAACCCCCCCCCCCCCCCCCCCCCCCCCCCCCCCCCCCCCCCC
>PVJC01034393.1:0-18709 GCA_004026665.1 Murina feae | reverse complement strand
TGGATGTTAAGCTCTTATCAGATATATGCTCTGAAAGAATTTTCTCCCATTCTGTAAATCGTCTTTTCATTATGTTGAGTGTTTCTTTTGATGTGCAGAGGCTTCTTTATTTGTTGTAGCTCGTGTCCCTCTTGTTTATTATTGCTTTTGGTGTCCTATCCAAAAAATCATTATTAAGACTAATGTCAAGGAGATTTTCCCTTATGTTTCTTCTAAGAGGCCTATAGTTCAGTCTTATGTTTAAGTCTTCAATACATTTTGAAATGATCTTTTGTGTGTATTGTGTAAGATGAGAGTCCAATTTTATTCTTATGCATTGGATATTCAGTTTTTCCATCATCCTTTCTTAAAGAGACTATCCTTTTACCATTGTACATTCTTTGCACCCTTGTTGAAAAACAGTTGATCATATATGGGTGAATTTATTCCTGGGATTTCTATGTTGTTCCATTGGACTATATGCCTGTTTTTATGCCAGTGACATTCTCTTTTGATTATCATAGCTTTGTAGTATAATTTGAAATCAGGAAGTGTGATGCCTCCAGTCTTGTTCTTCTTGCTCAAGATTGTTTTGGTTATTTGGTGTCTTTTGTGGGTTTGTATGAATTTTAGGATTTTTAAAAATTCTATTCCTGTGAAAAATGTTATTGGAATTTTTATAAGGATTGCATTAAATTTATAGATGGCTCTGGGTAGTATGTCATTTTAACAATGCTAATTTTTCCAATTTATGGTAATAAGTGTTGGTAAGGATATGAAAAAAGGGAACCCTTGTGCTCTGTTGGCAGAAATGTAAATGGGTATAGGCATTATAAAAAACTGGAGGTTCCTCAAAAATTAAAAATAGAACTGTAATAGGATACAGCAATCCTAATTCTGAGCATATATTATCCAAAGGTACTGAAATTAGGATCTCAAAGAGATAGTTGTGCTCTTGTGCTCATTGCAGTATTATTACTCAGCCAGGGACATTGAAGCATGCAACAGACTGATGTATTTCAAAGTTAGGGGAGTGCAGGAAGAGATTAATCAATGAGCTTATAAGCATACTAGAGACCCGATGCATGAAATTTGTGCAAGAGTAGGCCTTTCTTCCCCCGGCTGCTGGCACCAACTTCTCTCTGGCACCTGGGATCTAGGCTTTGCTCCAGTACCTGGGGCCTGGGCCTCCCTCACAGCCCAGCCGTTGTCTGGAAAGATGACTGGTCTAATTAGCATATTACACTTTTATTATTATAGATTATTATAGATATGCATACCCCATAGACAGACAATAGTGGGGAAAGTTTAGGGTGGGGACAGGAGCAGGGTGGGAGGGGATTAATGGGGCTTGAAAAGGGGGACATCTGAAATACTTACAATAATAAAGGTTCATTAAAAAAAAAGGAAATCCTTTCATTTATGACAACACTAGAGGCCTGGTGCAAGAAATTTGTGCACAGGGGCAGGGGAGTCCCTCTCAGCCCAGCCTGCACCCTCTTCAATCTGAGAGCTCTCGAGGGATGTCTGACTGCCCGTTTAGGCCCGATTCCACCAGGATCAGGCCTAAACAGGCAGTTGGACATCCCTCTCACAATCCAGGACTGCTGGCTCCTGCCTGCCTGCTCATCTGCCTGCCTGCCTGATTGCCCCTAACTGCTTCTGCCTGCCAGCATGATCGCCCCCTAACCACTCCCCTGCCAGCTAACTGCTCCCCTACTGGCCCAGTTGCCCCTAACTGCCCTCCTCTGCCGGCCTGGTCACCATGGATTCAGGCTAGGGCAGTAATTACACAAGGCGGTTGTCAAATTAATTATTATCGAAACTCCACCACTGAATTTCTGGGTGACATAGGTAAGTGTCTCTGGGCCTTAGTGTCCCAGTTGTTACATCAATGGATTTGGATTCTGAGCCCTGCATATCAGCAGTGGCATTCCATATTCCCTTAGTGAGCTACTAACTCAAGTGCCAGTATGTTCCAGCCTCCAGAGGCAGCTTTTTATATATAAAAAAAGAAAAATAATCATAACCTGACCTCATTTCCTCCTAAGATAGCTCACTGAGTATTTGTTTTATTTCTTTTCTCACTCCTTAAAGTTTCTTGAAATAAAGCATAATGTTCCTGGAAAATATAAAGCAGCATGAAGAATTTGGAGATAGTCTTCATCTTGTGGCCTTCCTACAACCAAATAATTATTTTTATTGAATAAAAGAATATGTTCTCCCTACTTCCAAGCCTGAGCCACCCTGAGCATAGATTTTGAAGGATACAAAGTCTTTAGCAATCTTGTGAATGTCAAGAAAGCTGGAAGCCTGGAAGATACCATTCAGGCTTGCAATTAGTGCCCCAATCTCAAAACCAGGCCTGAATCCCTTCTACCTAGTGTTGTTTTCTCTCCCTGGAGCCTTTCTGTAAGAGTGACTTCCCTGAACGCCAGCTACCAATTATTGGAATGACAAGAAGTACCACATGTCGGTACTTTTTTCTGAGTGAGGCCAAGTAACAAGTTGATAACCACAAATCTTGAGGAATTGGTGGCTTCTTCCTTGAGTTTAGTAAGTATGAGCATCCAATTCTAGATCACTGGCTGAGAGGGGGACATAAAAAATGAACATCCTTATCTCTTATATTAGTTATGATAAACTTAACCTTCTAAAGAATGGAGTAATAAAAGACACGTTAAGAGATTAGTTGAACAAACGTTTATTCAAATCAAGTCACTTGAAACAATGGAAAAAATTAACGGGGGGGGAGGGGCGAGGCAGTTACTGGTTGATGACAGTTAAAGGAGACCTAGTTATCCACCAGGGGTGTGGTGTCAGAACTCTGATTCTGAGGGTGTGAGCTGTCCATAATCACCAGACAGCTGCCTGGTGAGCTCTTTGGAGAAACAGCCTGAGGAACTCTTTGTTCAGAGGTATCTTTTCCAGTATAAATATATTTCAGATTAATGTAAGACTGCTCTGAATTGTCTTTCAAAAGGATCAGGGCACTGGAGATAGATTTGGGGCAGGGTCCATTTCATGAGCATTCAACCAGTTTAATCACATGAGGCTCATGTTATATTTAATGCTCTACTGTCTATATCTTGAAATTCTTAATAATTTTGAATAAGGGGCCCCACATTTCTATTTTGTACTGGACTCTACAAATTATGTAGCCAGTCTTGATATTGGATTTGTGTCTAACAGGGCAACCCACAGAGTGCCACAATGGGAGGCACTGGGCAAGGGAAAATAAGGCTGGATTTCCTCCTACAGGACAGAACAAAAGTGCCAAATCTTCTACAGAGCAGTAGAGAAATTAGCAGTCACTACCATCACAAATTTCTCCTTGTAAGTCAGACAACATTAATGGAAGTGGGTGGTGGGAGTGAAGGTGTAAACTTATTGAGAATACCTGATAATATGTATTTCCAAGCTCAAGTGACTCTCAGATTAAGTTTTTAGTTCTCCCCATGAGATTCCAGTGACCTTGGGTGAAGAATTAATTAACATAGATAGCTGCTTTGCATGCATTATTTCTTTTAATCTGCATGCCTCTTCAAGGTAAATGTCATTAACCCCAAATTTTCAACAAAGAAACTGAGACACTGAAGAGTTAAGTAGTTTGCCTCAAAGCCTATTTTCTCACACAGATGACACTCATCTATCCGACCCTCTGGGATCTGTGTGAAGATAGTGGTGGGCCAAAGGGAAGAAGTGCCTTCAGATATTGGCACCAGCCTCTGAGAGTGAACATGCAAGATAACCACCATGCTCCTAGCCAGTTTGGCTCAGTGAATAGAGCATTGGCCTGCGGACTGAAGGGTCCCGGGTTCGATTCTGGTTAAGGGCACTTACCTCAGTTGCAGGTTCCATTCCAGGCCCTGGATAGGGCACTTGTAGACACCAACCGGTATATTTCTCTCACATTAATGTTTCTCTTTCTCTGTCTCTCCACCTCACTTCCACTCTTTCTAAAAATCAATGAAAAAATATCCTCAGGTGAAGATTAAGAAAAACAAAAAGCATAATAAAATAAAAGTAGTATTAAAAAAGAAAGATAGCCACCATATAGATTGGGCTATAGTCTGTGAGCAATTCAAACCTTCAGAAGTGAGAAAGATTATGGAGTGCTGGGGTACTGACGGTGTGATGACCTTTATTGATCTCGCAGGCACGTACATAAGCTTTCTTAACGTCACCACTTGCCTCAAGTTGAGGAGACCTGCCAGAGTCCTCTCATCTGCCCCACCTCTCCTCCCTGCCTTATTGAGCCAAGAAAGAGCCCTCTCTCCTCATCAACAAGGATCAGGTACTAGACTCCGTGCTTTTGGCTCTCTTTGAGTCCCAATGAGTGAACTGCTCTCAGGCAGTCTAGGGCAAAGGTGATTAGAGAATAGGTGGAAGGCAACATGGGAAGGACCACGGGGCAAGAAGGCAATACATGGTCCAGAGATATACCATGTTCTCCAGAAATGGAGCTGCACAAGTATGCTGCTTTTATTTGGCCTGGAAATTTGTCACCTCCTTTCTAACCACCTAGAACAAGGGTTCTCAACCTTCTGGCCCTTTAAATGCAGTTTCTCATGTTGTCACCCAACCATAAAATTCTTTTTGTTGAAACTTCATAACTGTAATGTTGCTACTGTTATAAATCGTGATGTAAATATCTGATATGCAGGACGGTCTTAGGCAACCCCTATGGAAGGGTCGTTTGACCCCCACGTGACCCACAGATTGATAACCACTGTCCTAGAATAACATTTAGAACTAATGATAACCAGGATGGCAAGCCAAGGTTTTTTTTCCCCCAGGGTCGTGTCTTGTGAAGCCAAATAATGAAATCACAGACCAGAATATTTAAGCAAAAGTGTGGACATTTTATCACAAGCAGATTCAGACTCCTGACATGGGAGGGGGGCAATAATGAGTTTCCCATGAAGCCTTATAGTCTAGGGGTATATATTTGCTACAAGCCTGCTCTATATCTACCCCTGTGGCCACCTGATTGATTCCCACAATTGTTCTTGCCCAGCAACGGACCTGAACTTTCCTTGTTCTTATGTGTCAGTTCACCTTATTGTTGCAAACTCTCCCTAGTTTCACATACCTCCTGATTTGTGTCTAAAAACATTTTGTTATTCCTGCATGATTGGTTTCTGTGATTAGGCTTACTCAAACTTCTATGTCTTCCCCTGCCTATGTTTCACCTACCTTTGTTTTCCACTGGACCCCTGCCTTGTCAGCTTGCGTG
The DNA here is from genome assembly GCA_004026665.1 of Murina feae. Taxonomy (NCBI): domain Eukaryota; kingdom Metazoa; phylum Chordata; class Mammalia; order Chiroptera; family Vespertilionidae; genus Murina; species Murina feae. The sequence continues at coordinate 13,491 of PVJC01034393.1, read as the reverse complement.
TCAAATTAACTTCTTTCAGTAATAGTGACTAATGTCACCAAAAAGGGACCAGGCCACAGCCGGCCTGCCTTGGGTCTCCAGTAGTGTGTGGATTCTTGACTTTGTGCAGGAAAGATTTCACAACACAAGTTCAGGTGATTTTGAGAGTACATTTATTAGAGCTGGAGACAGTGAGTCCTGGTCAGTTTTGGTCAGTGGTTAGATTCTCGGCCTATGGACTGTAGGGTCATGAGTTTGATTCTGGTCAAGGGCACATACCTCGGGTGCAGGCTTGATCCTCTGCCCTGGTCTAGGCTTGTGTGGCAGGCAAACAATTGATGTCTCTCACGTTGATGTTTCTCTCTTTGTGTCTCTTCCTCTCCTTTCCACTCTCTCTAAAAATCATGGAAAAAATATTCTTGGGTGAGAATTAACATACACACACACACACACACACACACACACAAGTTGGGGGGGCAGTGAAACAAGGAAGGGCTTAGGATAGGAGAGGCAACAGAAGAGAGTGTAGGCAGTTCTTTGCTTTGGCTCTCTATGAACATTACAGGAAAACAGTGAGCTAAGGTGAAGTACTGAAAAGTCTAGAGCAGAAGAAGCAACAGAAGAAAGCCTAGGCAGTGCATTCTTTGGCTCTCTAGGAAGGTTATAGGAAAGTGAGGCACGCAATCTATGTGAATTCACTGAGAAGTAAGACACTGACAGAAGTGAGCCATGCCAAGGCTGCTGTTAGCTCACTGAAAATTCAGAGAGAAGGGAGTCTTGGAGGCAGATCCAGGGGGTTAGTCTGGGACCAGCTATCACTGCCTGCTGCTCTCCTGGTTGCAAGTCTCATAGGGGCCCCTGGAGTTTAGGAGAAAAAAGTAAAGATGCACATCTGAGCGGGAAGAAAGGTATGGATATACTTCAGAGTGAGCCCAGCTGGGTCTTTCTCTTGAGGGTTCTTAACTATTTTCTAAAGGCAGGACTTTTAGGGGAGGTCTTAGGAGAGGATCTCAACAGAATATTCATCAGCTTAATGGTATACACCAAAATGGAATTTAGTCCCCTAGCTTCATCTGTTCTATATCCTTTCTGATTGGTGTTTCTGTTTTCTTGGGATATATTCCTAGAAGTGGTATCACTGGATCAAATGGCAGTCCCATTTTTAAATTTTTGAGGAAATGCCATACTGTTTTCCACAGTGGCTGCACCAGTCTGCATTCCCACCAGCAGTGAAGGAAGGTTCCTTTTTCTCTGAATCCTCTCCAGCACTTGTCGTTTGTTGATTTATTGATGATAGCCATTCTGACAGGTGTGAGGTGGTACCTCATAGTTGTTTGGATTTGCATCTCTCGGATGATTAGTGACTTTGAGCATGTTTCCATGTCTCTTGTCTTTCTGAGTGTCCTCTTCACCTGTGAAGGTAAGACCATGTCTTAGTCCTCTCTGGATCCCTAGGATCTGGTTCAGAATAAATGCTCAAGAAGAAAGCCTGCATGCAGCTTTTCTGCAAGAATCAAGAGATTCCTTTTTGTATTCCTGTAGAAAACATAGTCATTTATTAAAATGCTTATCCAAGTAGACTGCAAGCCTGGTAAGATTATGGTCCATATCATCTCTGTTTCTCTGCCTGCTGCACAGAGAAAACTCTCAGGGTCATTAAATAAATGAAATAAAAGCCAGCTAATACTATGAGAGCTCATGATTTTCTTTACACATTAAGATGTATTTGGAGAAAATCTATAAAGTCAGCTAAAGCCTTAAGTCATGGTTCAATGGGTGCTATAGAGCAGGGGAGATAGATGAAAAGTGTGTGAGTAAGGAAGTTATCAAGGGGAGAAGAGGAGAAAAAAAGTGTGTTAACTAGCAAGTGAGCACATGAGAAGGAAGGGGGGGGAATAACCGAGTCATTGAATAAAGAAGGAGTGAATGAATGAATTATTAAGTTAACTAATTTGATAAGTTAGTGAATGTGTGATTGAGTGAATAAGCAAATGGGTAAATAAATACCTTGGATTTCCTCTGTACTTGGGAGCCTCATTTAGCTTTCTGGATTACTCGTCCCTTGGTAGAGGTTTTAAGCACAATTTGGAAGGGTCACTTAGGCTGTCCACTTAAGCTTTTCCCAAAGATGATGCACTCTTAAACATACATACTTAAATTGCCATGAAATCAGTGCCACTTAAAAATTAGGTCAACTACTAATCCTATCTAATAAAAGAGTAATATGCAAATTGACCCTAACATCAGAATGACTGGGAATGACTGGACACACACTGACCACCAGGGGACAGATGCTCAATGCAGGACCTGCCCCCGGTAGTAAGTGTGCACCCACAGGGTGAGCTCTGTTCAGCCACAAGCTAGGGTGATGGCTGCCAGCCCAGTGGTGGTGGTGGGAGCCTCTCCCGCCTCCTCAGCAGCGCTAAGGATGTCTGACTGCAGCTCAGGCCTGCTCCCTGCTGGCAAGTAGGCTGCTAGAGGGATATCTGACTGCCAGGTTAGACCCGATCCCCTGGTCCCAGATTGGAGAGGGCACAGGCCAGGCTGAGGAACACCCCAAGTGCACAAATTTTTGTGCACCAGGCCTCTAGTGTTTACATATGTCTCTTTGCCTTCCTTATGTTCTCTTTTTTAAAGTATCTATTTAGGTCTGTTGCCCATTTTTTGATTGGGTTGTTTATCTTCCTTGTGTTAAATTGTATGAGTTTCCTGTAGATGTTGGAGATAAAACCCTTATTGGTGATAACATTGGCAAATATGTTCTCCTATGCTGTGGGCTTTCTTGTTGTTTAGTTTATGGTCTCTTTTGCTGTATAAAAACTTTTTATTTTGATGTAGTCCCAGTTGTTTATTTTCACTTTAGTTTCCATTGCCCTAGGAGCTGTATCAGTGAAGAAATTGCTTTGGCATATATCTGAGGTTTTGCTGCCTGTGGATTCTTATAATGTTTTATGGTTTCCTGTCTTATGTTTAAGTTCTTTATCCATTTTGAGTTTATTTTTGTGTATGGTGTAAGTTGGTGGTCTAGTTTCATTTTTTTGGCATGCATCTGTCCAATGTTCACAATACCATTTATTGAAGAGACTGTCCTGACTCCATTGTATGTTCTTGTCTCCTTTGTCAAGTATTAATTGGGCATAGTGGTTTGGGTAGATTTCTGGGTTCTCTGTTCTATTCCATTGATTTATATATCTGTTCTTGTGCCAGTACCAGGTAATTTTGAGAACCATGGCTTGGTAATATAGCTTGATATCTGGTATTGATATCCCTCCTACGTTGTTCTTCTTTTTCAGGATTGCTGCAGCTATTTGGGGTCTTTTGTATTCCAGATTAATTTTTGGAGAGTTTGTTCTTGGTCTGTGAAATATGTCATTAGTATTTTAATGGGGAGTTCATTGAATCTATAGATTGCTTTGGGTAGTATGAACATTTTAATGATGTTGATTCTACCAGTCCATGATCACAGTATGTTCTTCCATGTGTTTATGTCTTCCTCTATCTCTTTTTTTCAATGTCCTGTAGTTTTCCCAATACAAGTCTTTTACCTCCTTAGTTAAGTTTATTCCTAGGTATCTTAAATTTTTTGGTGTGATGGTAAATGGGATTGTATTTATTTTTAGTCTTTCTTTCTGTAAGTTCACTGTTGGTGTGTAAAAATGTCATAGATTTCTTGGTGTTAATTTTGTACCCTGCTACATTGCTGAATTCATTGATTAAGTCTAATAATTTTTTGATAAATTCTTTAGGGTTTTCTATGTACAGTATCATGTCATCTGTGAATAATGACAGTTTTACATCTTTTTTTTCCAATTTGTATACCTTTTATTTCTTCTTCTTATCTAATTGCTATAGCTAGCACTTCCAGAACTATGTCAAACAGGAGTGGTGAAAGTGGGCATCCCTAACTCATTCCTATTCTTAGGTAAAATAGTTTTATTTTTTTGTCCTTTGAATATGATGTTGGCTGTAGGCTTGTCATATAAGGCTTTTATTATGTTGAAGTATGATCACTCTATTCCCATTTTGCTGAGGGTTTTTATCAACAAAGCGTGTTGGATTTTGTCAATTGCTTTTTCTGCATCAATTGATATGACTATGTGACTTTTAGCTCTCAATTTGTTCATGTGAAGTATCATGTTTACTGATTCTCAGATATTGTACCATCCTTACATCCTCGGGATAAATCCTACTTCATCATTGTGTATGGTCTTTCTGATTACTACTGGATCTGATTTGCTAAAATTTTGTTGATGATTTTGGTTTTTATGTTCATGAGGGATATTGGCCTGTAATTCTCTTTCATTGTGTTATCTTTATCTGGTTTTGGTATTGGAGTAATTCTGGCTTCATAGAATGAGCTTGGAAGTGTTCCTTCCTCTTGAATTTTTTGGAATAGTCCGAGAAAGATAAGTTTTAGTTCTTCCTTGAATGTTTGGTAAAACTCCCCCGTCAAGCCATCTGGCCCCAGGCTTTTGTTTTCTGGAAGCTTTTTGATGACTACTTCAATTTCCTCCATAGTTATTGACCTATTGAGATTTTTAGATTCCTCCTGATCTAGTTTTGGAAGGTTGTATTTTTTCTAGGAATATGTCCATTTCCTCTAGGTTGTCTAGTTTGTTGGAATAGAGTTGTTCATAGAATTTTTTTACATTCTTTTGTATTGCTCTGAGGTCTTTTTTATTTTGCCTTTTTCATTTCTGATTTTGTTTATTGGGGTCCTCTCTCCTTGCTTTGTGGTAAGCCTTGCTAGAGGTTCATCAATCTTGTTTATCCTTTCAAAGAACCAGCTCTTGGTTTCATTGGTCTTTAGTATTTTTTTGGGGGGGTGGTTCTCTATGTCATTTATTTCTGTCCTGGTCTTTATTATCTCCTTTCTGCTCACTCTGAGCTTTTCTTGTTGCACTCTTTCTAATTCTTTAACTTGTAGAATTAGATGATTTATTACCATTTTTTTCGTTCCTTTCCTTTCCTTTCCTTTTCTTCTCTTTCTTTTTTTTTTTTTTTAAGGTAGGCCTGTAGAGCTATAAATTTCCCTCTCAGAATTGCTTTCATTGTGTCCCATAGATTTTGGATTGTTGTGTGTTCATTGTCAGTCATTTCCAGGATGTTTTTAATTTCTTCTTTGATATCTTTTGTAACACAATCGTTGTTTAATAGCATGCTATTCAGCTTTTGAGTGTTTGAAATTTTTGATTGTTTTTAGTTTAGTTTATTTTTAATATTATGCCACTGTGGTCTGAAAAGATGCTTGATATGATTTCAATCTCCTTGAATTTGTAGAGACTTTGCCTATGACCCAGTATGTGGTCTATTTTTGAAAATGTCCCATGACATTCTGTGGCTTTGGGGTGAAATGTTCTGAAGATGTCAATTAAGTCCATCTGATCTAGTGAGTCATTTAGAATTGCTGTTTCTTTGCTGATTTTTTGTCTAGAAGATTTATCTAGTGATGTCGGTGGGTATTAAAGTCCCCTACTATGATTGTATTGTTGGTCAATCTCTCCCTTGATATTTTCCAGGGTTTTTTTTATGTATTTGGGTGCTCCTGCATTGGGTGCATATATGTATACCAGGGTTATATTCTCTTGTATGAATCCCTTTAGTATTATGAAGTGGCCTTCCTTCTCTCTTGTTATGGCCTTCACTTTTAGGTCTATTTTGTCAGATGTAAGTATTGCTACCCCAGTTATTTTTATTTCCATTTGCCCAAAATATATTTTCCCTATCCGTTCACTTTCATTGTGTGTGAGTTCCTTGTTCTGAGGTGGGTCTCTTGTACACAGCATATATATGGGTCATGTTTTTTTATCCATTCAGCCACTCAGTGTCTTTTGATTGGAGCATTTAGTCCGTTTATGTTTAAAGTTATTATTGGTAGGTTCTTGCTTGTAGACATTTTTATTTTTTGTGCCTGTGTTTCTTCTTCCCTTTTTATTTCTTCTTTTTACATGAGTCTCTTTACCATTTCTTGCATTACTAGCTTGGTAGTGATAAAATCCCTTAGCCTTTGTTTTTTGTATGTAAAGCTCCTTATCTCCCCTTCAATTTTGAATGATAGTCTTGCTGGATAGAGTATTATTAGATTCAGCCCCTTGCTTTGCATCACTTTGTAAATTTCCTTCCATTCTTTTCTGGCCTGATGTGTTTCTGTTGAGAAATCATTTCATAATCTAATGGGAGAACCCTTGTACATAATTTTCTGTCTCTCTTTTGCAGCCTTTAAAATTCTCTCTTTGTCCTGAACAATTCTCATCGTAATTATGATGTGTCTTGGTGTAGGTCTTTTGGATTCATCTTGTTTGGGACTCTCTGTGCTTGTGTTACTTTTTTCTACCCCACATCAAGGAAGTTTTCTGATATTATTTCTTCAAATAGATTTTCTAAGCCTTGTTCCTCTTCCTATCATTTTGGCACCCTATCATTTATATATTGCTTTGTTTTATGTTGTCCCAAAGCTACCTTAGCCTCTCCTTATGTCTTTTAATTTTTTTCTTCCATTGCAGTTCAGTCAGGGTGTGTTTTGCTTCTCTGTCTTCTAGTTTGCTAATTCAGTCCTCCGCTTCTTCTAGTCTACTGTTGAAACTTTCCATGGTGTTTTTTTTTTTTTATTGCACTTATATCACTCTTCGTTTTTTTCTAGATTCTTACATAAGTTGTTGATTTTTTTCATCCAACTGGTCTATGAACTGTATGACTCTTATTCTGAATTCTTTTTCTGACATATTGCATACCTCCATTTTACTTAGCTGCTTTTCTGGTGATTTCTCTTTTTCTTTGCTTTGGGGGTTTCTTTATTTACCCATTTTTGTTCTCACTGAAGGATTTAGGTGTCGAGTTGTGCAGGGGCTGCTCCTTGGGTAACAGTGGCTCCTCAGGTGGAGGCTGCTTCTCAGGCAGTCACAGCAGCAGCTGCTCCTGAGTTGGCAGTGGCTCTTTGGGTGTGCACTGTTCGCAGCAGTGGCAGCTCCTCTAGCTGGTGGGGGCAGGCTACTCTCCCAACTGCTGCTCCTTGGACAGAGGTGGGCTGCTCACGAGGGTACTGCTCATTGGACAGTGGTGGGCTGCTCACAAAGCTACTACTCTTCAAATGGAGACAGGCTGCTTCCATGGCTGCTGCTCCTCAGACATGGATGGGCTGCTCAGGGGATGCTCACACTGTTGCTGCTCCTGGAGTGGGGTGGGCTGCTCATCCTTGGACAGGGGCATGTTGCTCACACAGCTGCTGCTCCTCAGATTGGGGCAGATTGCTCACAGGGCTGCTGCTCCTTGGATGGGGGCAGGCTGCTCGTGAAGCTGCTGCTCCTCAAATGGGGGTGGGCTGCTTATGGAGCTGCTGCTCCTTGGACAGGGGCATAGCCTCACTTTCAGTCATGAGGTAAACACCTAAAAATGTTCCATCTGCACATTTTAAGGAGCAAGCATCAAGCCTCTGAGCTCTTTGAGGATATCTTCCCCGAAAGAAGGGGTCTTAGGCACTGCTCAGACTGATGACCTAGCAAAAGTACCACTTGGGAAGCAAGAGACCATGATCTCATGTGTACCCTATTGGACTACCTCAGGGTCATCAGTTCTCATTACCCAGAATCTTGTGCCTTGTAAGTATGCAATCTTTTGGCTTTCTCTGGTCTTCCATTTCTTTGTCTCTATGAGGTTGGATTAGAGAAATGATTTTCAAGCTTTTTCATGCCTCAGGATTCCTTGAAGGTTTTGGAAGTCTTATTAAAACTCCAACTACTGGGCTCAACACCTGGAGTTTCTGATTCACTAGGTCTTGCATTTCTAACATGTTTCTATGTCATGTTGTTGCTTACTGGTCTAGAACCACTGGACTACTTGATACCAAAATGTAGCTGGATACAAAGAAAAGTCCCATCTATTTACTCATCACCTTCTAAAAACAACCTATGACCTGAGGAATCTTTATACCTTTTAGAGATGAGAAGAAGGCTTATGACAGTACTTAGACTTGCATAAAGTCCCATTACCAGTGAACAGTAAAGCCAAAATCTGAAGCCAGGCCTTCAGTGTCCAGACCTTGCTCTACTTACCCCACACCTTATAGCTTAGGGGAATCTCTACCTTATTTTCTAGCTTCCACATATGCCACTCCCCTTTGTAATGTCATGAAAATGGAAAGAACTATAATACTTATATAGTTTACTACATGCCATTTACTATTCTCAGTGCTTTATAGACATTACAACACTTAATTGTCACCGTAACTCTAGGAAGTTGATGTGATTTTATTATCTTCACTGTAAAGGTGAGGAAACTGAGGCATAGAGAGGTCATCTCACTTTCCTGGAGTTAGAGAGCTAAGAACTTGGGATAATGGTATTCTAAGAAGTCTGGCTAGGGTTACTGCCCTACAGGGAAAGGGAGTTCAGTGAATAAGCTCAGGATCTCAAAGACAGAAGTGACTCTGGGCTAGGTAGAGTCCTCCTACTATGGAATTCTCCACAGCTTTTCATTGAGTGCCTGTTGTGCTGTCAGTCCCCTTTCTGAGGCTCCCAGTCTGTTCCTTGCATCATCACTACAGCCCCCAAATAACTAGGGCTATCTGTTAAAGGGACACCAGGCAAACAAAGTGAGATGTAGTAGTCCGGGCACGCATGTAGACATGTGAGCCTTCTGGGCTGGATGCAAAAGGTTTGATTGAATAATGGCATTTAGAAAATGCCATTCAAAGACCTCCAAAATGATGAATTGGGGCTTATTTAAGTGGTCTTAAATCAAGGCTTCTGTGCACAAGAACTTGCTCAGATTCATACAAAGCAGACTTCTCTTCAGATTGTCTGATACCAGTAGCTCCCTACAACTGGCTGCTTCCTGGGTTCAGGAGCTAGGCTAGTGGCCAGAGTAATGGAAAAGAAGAGCATGAAGCCAAAATACCCCACAAGATCGAGTGTGTCCAGATGCGACTCTGAAGCCATAAGAGGAGAAAGGACCATGCCAAAGTCATGTAGTAAAGCAGTCAGAATCAGACAACTATTTTCTGAGCCCTTCCAAACCTCCTAATAGCCATCTCCCCATGTGGCTACTCTGGGATCTGCCTATGTGGGCAGTATACTGCCTAGTACTGCCATTTGCTCTAATGGGTCACCTCTCTTCTGGTCTTTTCTCTTCCTTCGCTTCCAGATTGGTCTGGGTGATCTACATGCTGCTATATTCACTCCAAAGCTCTGTGAATTGGGAATACTGGTTTTTGTGACTTAAACTTGTGCACTCGCTCCACCCATCACACTCAAACCACCTCCAGCACTATCCCTTAGAGTTTGTAGGACACTTGCACGAAAATAGACCATCTAATCTACACTGATCTCTCAGAAACTGAAGTGTCGACTGCTTATTCTACCCACAGGATCTCATTCTTAGATGGCAATTCTGAACTTACATGAGCCCTCAAGTAAATGCCTCTTTAAATTTTGTACTTTAGTTCAGGCTTATACTGACAGGCATTCTTGAACTTCGGTCCAGGAAGCAGCATTTTTCTGAGAGGCATTAGTGGCTCTTCCTACCATGGAAGCATCAATTTATTGGGACAGACAGTCAATGGGAACTGAATAACTGATTCTATTTATTTATTTATTTATTTATTTATTTATTTATTTATTTATTTTAAATATTGTTTTGTATTGATTTCAGTTGTACAGCATAGCGGTTAGACAATCATGTACTTTATACAGTATTCCCCCTGATATTTTCAGTACCTACCTGGCACCACACATAGTTATCACAATATTATTGACTGTATATCCTATGCCTTACTTTATATTCCCATGACTTTGTTGTAACTTCTGATTTGTATTTCTTAATGTCTTCACCTTTTAAGTTCTGATAAATATTCTGGAGAAATTACAATAGGGTAATGCAGTAAAGAGAGATAGAGACTAACGGGTTATATCAAGTTGACCAGAGATGGTCTTTATGAGCAGAAAACATGTGAACCGAGACTTGAATAAGAAGTATCCAGCCATTGAAAGGTTTTTAATCAAAACATTCCAGATTTCTGGGCAGGGGAAAGAACAAATGAAAAGTTTCAGGGGTGGGAACGAGCTTGATGTGTTTGAGGAACAATTAAACCAGAATTGCTGGAGGACATGAAGCTGGAGGGGGAAAGTGTTTAGCAGTTAATATCAGAGAGTGAGGTAGGTGGAAGAAAAATCAACAGGGCCTTTTAAGCCAGGTTTAGAGTTAGAATTTTATTCTTAGAGCTATAAAATCATTGGAGAGTTTTTCATAGGTGAATGACATGATCTGGTTTTTTTAAATCCTCACTTGAGGATATTTTTCCATTGATTTTTAGAGAGAGTGGAAGAGAGAGAAATACCGATGTGAGAGAAACAATTCCATTGGTTGCCTTCTGCATGTGACCTGCTCCTGGCTGGGGAGGAGCCTGCAACCAAGGTACTTGCCCTTGACAAAAATTGAACTCAGGACCCATTGATCTGCAGGCCAACACTCTATCCAGTTAACCAAACTGGTTGGGGCTGAATTTTGTTTGAATATGATCCTCTGTCATCTGTGCTGAGAACAGATTGGAAAGAGAGCAGAGTACAAGCAAGAGATCAGAAAGAAGCTATACTGCAATAATCCTGGGGAAGATGATGGTAGCTTTAGCCACAATGATGGCAGTAGAGGTAGTGGGAAGTGGTTGAATGCTAAATGTTGAAGATATTATTGATAACACTGATCAATGGGTAGGATGTGCATGGTGATAGAAGAAGAGGAGTCAAATTTGAGTAGTAAGTTTGAATAATGCCTGAGCAAATGATCTTTATTGATATGGCAAGAAATTGTGGGAGGAGCAGACATGTTAATGGCAGGAGCCGTTAACACATTAAAAACTGTGTTCTGTAATGTGCTGAGTCTAAGATGCCTATCACACATTCACATGGAAATAACAAATAGTTTGATTTGTGAGTGCAGTAAACAAGAGGTCATGGATAAATTTGGGAGGTCTCATTACCTAAATTGTACTTTGAACCACAAGATTGCCAATAAAGGTAGTGTGGATGAAATAGAGAAGGTAAAGGATGCAACCCTGGGACACTTCAACATTTGGAGTTCAGGAAGAGGAAGAAGCTTCAGGAATGAGATTCAGAGGGAGCAGCTAAAGTGGAGCAAAAACTGGGTGAGTCTAATTCTAGGTCTAGTCCACAGAAAAGAGTATTTTAAGAATAAAGGAGTGATTAAAGGAGTGTCATAAGCTTCATAAAGATGTGTCTTTGGTGATTTGATAAGAACCATTTAGGTGAGCTGATGGGTCATAAGCTGGCAGGATTGAGGAGAGAATATGAAACAAAGAAGAGGAGCTAGAGAGTCAAATCTTTGCAGGTGTTTGGTTCTGTGTGGCTTAAGAGAAAGGTGGTATTAGAGGAATATGAAGCTCAAGTTTGGGTATTTTTTAAAGTATATTTTTATTTATTTTAGAGAGGAAGGGAGAGGGAGAGAGAGATAGAAACATCAATCATGAAAAAGAATCATTGATCAGCTGCCTTCTGCATGCCTCCTTCTGGGGATTGAGCCCACATCCAGGGCATGTGTCCTGACCGGAAATCAAATTGTGACCTCCTGGTTCACAGGTCAACACATTCAACCACTAAGCAACACTGGCCAGGCAAAATTTAGGTATTTTAAAGATGGGAGATAAATGGCATGCTTGCATGTTGATGGAGATGATCTAATAGAGAAGAAAAACTTTATGATGCAGATAGAAGAAATTACTGGAGTGATGTCTTTGAATAGGTAAAAGGGCACCAGATGAAGGAAACAGTGAGTTTATGGACATGTGTGTAGGTAGGGTAATGGATGTGTGTGCAAAGGAGAGGAATCAAGGCATTGCTTTGAAAATGATTCATATTTTGGGAGGTGCTCCATATTGAATTCTTTAGTAAGTATCTGGAAGCCAGGAAGTACAATAAAGGTCAAGGTTACAGATGCACTTGAAGGTTACTGGTGAAATCTCTGCTGAGTAAAGGGAAGGAATTTATGCAAAGTTCTACTAAGGCCTGTGTAATTCCAGAGCTTGTGCTCTTTCTCCGCTATGTTCCATCTCTGGTTGGAAGTTGGCTTGTGGATTCCAGTTCCCAACAAACATTATTCCTATACTCATGTTTATAACTGCTGGCAATTTGGCCTTGACATAGAGCTGAAATGTGTGTTTTCAGAGGTGGGAGGCTGGCTAGGTGACCTCTGGCCTTTCTCCTGTCGCAGTTCCCTGACCTGACAGGTCAGAGCTTGATGCATGTTTTAGTCTCATAAATGGTCTATAAACTCTAATGGCAAGCTACAGATTTGTCACTCTTTAATTTGGCTGTGGCAATAGCTGGCTGACTTCCAGCTCTGGGGAGCAATGCAGTAAATAATTTTCCCCTTTGTGCAAGAAGAAAAAATAGAAAATTACATTCTTTTCAGATTTCACTTCTGGAATGTGCTGGTGTCTCTGTCAAGAGCTCCCTCTTGCAAACCAAAAATCAACATGACCTCAGGGAGCCTGCTTTCTAATAGGCAATATCTCGGTCATCCACAGACAGAGAGGGAGAGCTCTGTACAGTGATCAGAACTTTGTCACATCAGCTCATGATGTGCTGCTCTTGACAGGTAGAGATCTGCTTTATCATTCTACAAGTTTGGAACTGAGACTCAGAAACACTGGGAGTTCACATAAGTCATCTAACTCAGTTGGTAGGAGGCAAAGCTGAGCCTCAAAACTGAGATGGAGTTCACAGTCCTAAACCTTTTTTAGTGCCCCGTTTGACCCTGGGTGTGAGTCAGGACTGGGGAGCTGCCAACCAAAATGGGGAAAAAATCAACTAAAAAATAAAAGATAAAAATAATAAGTGATAATTATAATGATATAATAATAATAATCACCTATTCATTGACTCCTCTGGAAATCAGAGAAGGAAGTTATAGATGCAGGGAAACCCGTTACAATCATACTTCATACCCTGTGGTCAAGGCCAGATTGAACAGCCTGGATCCCACTAAATGTCACATTTTCCAGGCCAGCCCCTCTTCTCTTCACCTTTTCCTGACCTTTGAGCAGCAGCAGGAAATCCATTCTCCTCCTTTCTTCTGATTTTCTTCCTGCCCCAAGTCCCTGCCCAATCCACTTCATGACTGGCCACATTCTGCCAACAGAATCACATTGTACTTCTGCTTGGTGGGGCCAGCCACGGATTTAAACATGGAATATCCAATTTATAACCATAGCCAACATATGGCTCCTTTCCTGGAGGTTGTGATATTTATTCTTGCACTTGTCACCAGAGATAGAGCAGAATAGATACAAGGGGAACTGGTCGCCATTTTGAACAGTGCTTCCAGAAGCCAATTGGCTCATGCTCATCTCTGATCAAATAGGCAAGAGGTACAGAGGGAAAAGAGCATGCATCTGACTAGTGACTCAGCCCTGAATGGCTGTTTGGGCTCACTAGGGCACATACCCGCCCTGGGCCTTAGTGTCTCCAACTGAAACAAAGGAGTTGAATCAAATGGCCTCTGAGG
>PVJC01034392.1:0-18847 GCA_004026665.1 Murina feae | reverse complement strand
ACACACACACACACACACACACTGAGTGGCCAGATTATTGTGACCACCTGAGGTTTGTAGGCAAATTAGCCAGCCACTGCATCGTATGGGATATGGAAGCTGAAGGACTGTTCAATCACCTTTGCTGTCTGCAGTTACCAAGATAAAACATATCCAATTCACACAGGAACACAAGGATTGGACAATTGAGCATCAGAAAAAAGTCATGTGATCCAATGAGTCATATTGCCAGTTGCATCATGCAGATGGCAGAGTGAGAATTTGGTGGAAACAGCATGAAAGCACGCACCCCACATGCATGAGTACAACCCTTCAAGCTGGTGGGGGCAGTGTTATGGTTTGCGGCATGTTTTCCTGACATGATTTGGGCCTTTTAATTTGTGTGGAACAATGTCTGAATAGCACAACATACCTAAGTATCATGCTGATCAAGTTCATCCTATCATGTTGATGGCGTATCCCAATGCAGATGGCTTCTTCCAACAAGACAATGCACCATGCCACAGTGCTCATATTGTGCAGCAGTCGTTTCAAGAACATGAGGGAGACTTTACCTTGTTTAAGTAGCATCCACAATCATCAGATCTCAATCCAATTGAGCATTTGTGGGACGAGGTTAAAAGAACCATCAGGCAGCTGGTTCCACAACCATCAAATCTCACAGAACTGAACAGTGCTATTCATCAGGCATGGTGTCAGATTCCTATCATCACCTTTCAACATCTTGTGGATTCAATGCCAAGAAGAATAGCTCCAAGTATTAAAGGCAAAAGGTGGCCCAACAAAGTACTGATGGGGTGGTCATAACGATCTGGCCACTCATATTCAAATATATGCCACGTTCAAAGGCTGTTAAATTGTGTTGTTTACCCATATCCTCAGAAAAAGAAATCACTTCTATTGTTGTGGTAAACAACCTGCTTCCCTATTTATAATGGTCTGGCCCTCTAATAACTTCAGTGAGAAATTATAGCTAATTTGCCTATAAACATCAGGTAGTCATAATAATCTGGCCACTCAATGTGTGTACAATTACCCTGAAAGTATTTTCAATCTATTTCTAGATATTATACTGACTATGTCTTTGTTTCAACATCTAGTCAGTCTATCTAATTGCCAGAAGCTAGAAGATTAGTTCTCCTTAGTTGTGTACTGATACATGTAAAATAACATCAGTAAAAGCAGCAACCAATAATTCATGATCAAACCAATAAAATATGTGAAGAAAAAGAGAGATCATTTAAACGCTCTTAACTTCTTGTTTTCATAGAAAAAAAATATTAAATTAATTTCCACAGATAACTATATATTGAGAGAAATGTACACTCAGCAAAACAAGCTCTCCATAGTCATAGGTCTTTCCCCTCTTATAAAAGTCCAAATAAAAAGCCTTTACCAAGTTTCCTTGTAATGCTTTTGAGAGAGATTTTTATTCCACTTTTCCAAGGAACTCTTCCTAATTCACTTCAGTATTGACATTGTAATTACAATGAAAATATAACCAACATAAATCTAACATGCCCATGACCCTCTTTTACTCATTCACCACACTGATTGTTTGCCAGACTTTAGTTGGGACTCAGATCCAAGTGCACTAGTAAATAAGGCTTGGACTTGCTTTGGAAAGTCTCATAGAGAAGTCAGGGATACCAACTATAAGGATTACAGTAAATATATTCCAATAGAGAAGGTATGAAGTACTATAAAAACACTACTAACTCCTAGGGAAGATGACAGGAAAGGTTTTACTGGTTAGTCATAAAGAAAGAGTGGGATCTTCTATCATTGGACAGAAAGCATTAAAAATGAATGTGAAAGCCCTAGCTGGTTTGGCTTAGTGAAAACTGTTGGCCTGGGGACTGAAGGGTCCCGGGTTAGATTCTGGTCAATGCATGTACCTCGCTTGCAGGCTCAATCCGTGGTCCTGGTTGGGGTATGTGCAAAGGCAACTAATTGACATGTCTCTCTCACCTCAATATTTCTCTCACTCCCTTTCACTCTCTCTAAAAATCAATGGAAAAATATCCTCAGGTGAGGATTAAAAAAATATTGCACAGACAAGGTCATGCTGTTGTAAAAGAGAATTGTATTTCTCAGAAGCTCACCATGTGACTGGGGAATTGACCACAATTGCCTTTTTAGGGTGAAATTAATCCAATGACTGTGACTCCTTGAATTTGTGTTCACATAGCAACATTTTTCTCCATTCCCACTATCACACTAGTATATCCCAATCTAATGCAAGATAATATAATGAAAGCTTCAGATACATTACTTAAATTAAGGTATGTTTGTTAATGACAGTCTGTCTTTGCTATTGTGTGTTCTTAGTGAATAAAAGATGATTCCAAGGGATCAGAGTAGGAGTTGGGCACAGTGTTCTCAGATGTAATAGTAAAAAAAGCATGTCAGGAAAGTATTATTTCAAACTGATAAATTTGAAAATGTATTTTGACAAACTATCTATAATAATAAAAGAGTAATATGCTAATTAGGCTGGACATCCTTCCAGAAGACCTGGTGGACGAAGCTTCAGTGGCAGAAGCCGAGGCAGAGGTGGCTGTGGTGGTGTCAGGGGCCGAGCCCCTTGCACAAACTTCGTGCATTGGGCCTCTAGTATAAGATAATGACTGATCTCAATTTAAACATAGTTGCACATACACAGAACAGTTATATCATATTTCCAGAAGTTGCAAAACCTACTATGTAGTAGAGAGCAAGTTGGCTGCTGGCACGATGGCAGTGAGGAAGAGATTATGAGAGAGTAAGGGAGTGAAAGGGGAGTGTGTGGACATGTGGTGTGTGTGTGGTGTGTGTGTGTGTGTGTGTGAGAGAGAGAGAGAGAGAGAGAGAGAGAGAGAGAGAGAGAGAGAGAGTGAGTTAGATCCTTAGATCCTGCAGGACTTTTGGGGACTGGCAGGCCAGGCTCTCTTAGATGAAGAGCCCCTGCTACCACTGCAAACATTTCTGGGCAACCAGTGCTAGCACAGAATCCATGCCAATCTTGAAAGGCAGAGCTGCTGTGACTAGGATCCTAGACTCAACACCTTCTGAGACCAGACTGGTCTCAGATGCTAACTGGCAGCCCAGGAGCCCTAGGGGGATATCCACTTGCCAGCGGGAAATAGGCCTAAGCTGCAGTCAGACATCCTTAGCGCTGCTGAGGAGGTAGGAGAAGCTCCTGCCATCACTGCTGTGCTGGAAGCCGTCAGCCTGGTGTATGGCTGAGCAGAGTTCCCCCTGTGGGAGTGCACTGACCACCAGATGCAGCTCCTGCATTGAGCATCTACCCCTTGATGGTCAGTGTGTGTCATAGTGACCAATCATTCCCAGTCATTCTGCTGTTAGGTTAAATTTGCATATTACCCTTTTATTATATAGGATAGAGGCCTGGTGCATGGGTGGGGCTGGCTGGTTTGCCCTGAAGGGTGTCCTGGATCAGGGTGGGGGTCCTGCTGGGGTGTCTGGCCAGCCTGGGTGAGAGGCTGAGGGCTGTTATAAGGCTGGCCACACCCCATTCAGGGTTGGGGTCCTCACTGGGGTGCCTGGCCAAACTGGGTAAGAGGCTGATGGCTGTTTGCAGGCTTGTCAAGCCCCCTAGTGGGGACCCTCACCCCATGGGGGTGTGGCCAGCCTGGGTGAGGGATTGAGGGCCGTTTTCAGGCTGCCCAAAGCCCCTTCAAGGTAAGGGTTCCTTCTGGGGTTTCTGGGAAGCCTGTGTAAGGGGCTGATGGCCGTTTTCAGAATGGCCATGCCCCCTGGTGACCCAATTGAAACTTTGTAGCCTTGAGCAGAGCCCAGGTCCAGCTAGCCTCCCAGCTGGCTCCCAGTCCCTCCTTAAGCAGAGGCCATGGCCAGCTAGAAGCAGGTATCTGGGATTTATTTATCGTCTATAATTGAAAATTTGTAATCTTGAGCAGAGCCCAGGGCTGGCCAGGGCAGGCGGGAAACTTGGCTTCCTCCATTGTTGTGGACAACCCAAGCCTTCTGCTCACTCCAGCTTTGTGACCACTGCTATTTTAGTTGGGTTAATTTTCATACTCGCTCCTGATTGGCTGGTGGGTGAAGCTGAGTGGCAGAGTGATGGAGTGTTGGTTAATTTGCATGTTTCTCTTTTATTATATAGGATAATATTTTCTCACTTATATGTGAAATCTAATGAACATAATAAACTGATGAATAAAATAGTACTAGTGGTAGGGAAACATGAGAGAGACTGAGGAATCTCAGAGAGAAAGGGAAAATGGAGGGGGGTAACTTAAGAACTTATATGCATATATTCATTGCCCATGAACACAGATAAGACAGTGGTAGAAGCCTGGGGTGGGGTGGGAACCGGGTGGGTGAGGGCAAGGGGGAAAAAGGAGGAACATCTGTAATATTCTCAACACTAAATATTAAAATATAATAATAAAATAAAATAAACAGAAATAATTCAGCTCCATTGGAATAAGGTGATTGGGAACTTTCTAGGAAATGTCTGGTATAATTTTCATGTATAATAGAAGGCCTTTAGCACTGGAACTAGAAGAAATAATTTAAATCTAATTCCTGTTACTACTGGGAAAATAAAAGTTGAACAAGTTACAGAAGAAAAAAAAATCATTAGAACATGAATAAAATCAAGTCACGATTTGATTTTGGGTGGTGGGCACACAATGCAATATACACATCATGTATCATAGAAGTGTACACTTGAAACCTATATGATCTTATTAAGCAATGTCACCCAATAATTTAATAAAAAATAGAAAAAATATGAACAGTCTATTATATCTGCAACATAAAGATTCTCATATAAAAAATTTATAAAGAAGCTAAATAAATCCTTTAGATAATATATTTTAATTTTAATCAGTTATAAAATATGATATAAAATGTATCTGTTCCATAAGTTTTCATTTTTAACAAAACAGTTAATTTAAGTATGCTATATATAATGAAATAATTATAGTCTTTTAAAAATTTTCACATAAAATATCAAATTTAATATTAATCTAAGAGTATATTGCATATGCTCAGAGATGCAGTTTATTTTCTTTGTTTCAATTTATCCAGCATCTTTTAAGATGCTGTACTTTAAGATGCAGAATATATTATGTGTACCTTAAGCAAAAAAGAAAACTATTTTTTACCCAAAATATTTATTCTAGTGAGTGACTATCTTTAAAATAGTCTTTATGTGAAACGATTATAATTTTACTGCATATAGATGTAGATTTAATCTGAAGTAATGCTGTTATGTTCAATGGAATAGAGTTCATTTGCATTAATAACTGGTTTCTAAGCAAACAATTTATTTTAAAAAGTACTTTGACAAATGATTTTCTGCTTAAATGCACATTAAATAATACTTTTCAATTATGTAATTAAAGAACTGATAAATTCATAAATATCAAATAGCGACTGGTCACAATATTTTTGGTGGTAATGGTTTGGTTATAATAATATCAGGCAAATATTTCAAACATTTTTTCTTCTATATTCTTTGAATGGACCAGCCAATGTTACTGCAACTGTTCTGGTGAATTGCCTATTTATGTATAAATTTTTAGTAGATCAATATTATTGTCACTGACCTTAGTGAACTGATTATTATGGCTTAAAAAGACATTAGTTCTATTGGATAACATACGTTACCAAGTGTCAGAAAATGTCAATTCCAGTGCCCAGCTTTGCAATAATTTTGAAAATAAACTGAGGCTGTCATCCAGACACTGTCATATATTAAGGAATTCATTTTTAAGTGACATCATTAAGATGAATTATTAATTGTTTCAGGCTTTAGTTTCAAAAACTAAAAAAGTGAATGAGGAAGAACAAAAACACAGATATAATCATGAACATTATGTAATAATTAGTTTTAATGTTTTCATTGGGTGTCTGTAGTTTAATTTGTAATAAGTATACAATTGGTGTTGAGTTGTTAGATTATTTCAAAGATTTCTAATGGGTAAGTCAATTCTAAAATTGATCAAAATATGTTTAATCAAAAAACACGATTCTGTAAAACAAAAGCTATATAAAAATGTAGTAAGTTTTTCAGCTGTTCATACTTATTTTTTACCTTTTAAACATTTTATTGCACTGAAAATGGCTTATCATAGCAATTTAAACAGTAATTTTTTGATCACCTAATCTGATAAAAGAGTAATATGCAAATTAACCCTCACCCCATTACACCTAAACTACACCCACCAGCCAAGCCATGACCACCAGCCAATCAGAGTAATGATATGCAAATTAACCCAGCAAAGATGGTGGCTGGCAGCCACGGAGCTAGAGCAAACAGGAGGCCAGTGATAGAGGAAACTTAGAGGAAACTGCCTGCCTAGGTCAGCTGTGGTCTCCGCTCAAGGCAACAAAGTTTCAATTATAGAAGATAAATAAGCTCTAGAAACCTGCTTCCAGCCAGCCTCTCTGGGACCTTGGGTCAATGGGAGCTGCAGCCAGCCTGAAAACGGCCCTCAGCTCCTCACCCAGGCTGGCCAGGCACCCCAGTAGGGACTCAAACCCTGATGGGACTGTGGGCAGCTTGAAAACAGCCCTCAGCCCCTCACCAGGCTACCAAGGCACCCCAGTAGGACCCCAACCCTGAAGGAACTGTGGCAACCTGAAAAAGGCCCTCAGCTCCTCATCCAGGCTGGCCAGCAGATGGATATCCCCTGAGGGGTCCCAGACTATGAGAGGGCACAGGCTGGGCTGAAGGACTCCCCCCTCCACGAGTGCACAAATTTTTGTGCACCGGGCCCCTAGTTGAATAATAAATGCCCATGTGCCCATCATCCATATTTAATTCACCTTAATATTTTTCCAAGTTGCTAAACTATTTTTAAGGAAAATATACATAATGAACATATTTAAAGGACATTTTTATATATTCATGTTAATTAACCCCCAATCTTCTTCACAAAAAGATCATTATCTTATGATATGCATTCTTCAAAGTATGTTTTAATATTTTATTAAATATCATTACCAGCTTAAAAATAAAATAATTAGCTATAAACATAATAATATCTGCACACAACTCATATGAAGAAACAATAGCTTGTCTGGTATGAATCAATGGTTGAGTATCAACCTCTGAACCAGAAGGTCATGGTTGGATTCCAGGTCAGAGCATGTCTCAGGTTGTGGGCCAATCCCCAGTGGAGAATTACAGGAGGCAGCCAATCAATGATTCTCATCATTGAAGTTTCTATCTCTGCTTTTCATTTCCTCTCTGAAATAAATAAAAATATATTGTGTTTTTTTTTTTTAATAAAAAACAACTACAAAACTCTGATAAATAAAACAAATTAAAAGCAACAACTAAATAACCCAGGCCAGTGCTGTTAGGTGGTTGTAGGTTTGATTCCTGGTCAAGGGCACATACCTGAGTTGTGGGTTCCTTTCCAGGCCCCAGTTGGGATGATTGCAGGAGGCAACCAACTAATGTGTCCCTCTCACATCTGTGTTTCTCTCTCCCCACCTCTCTTTCTACTCTCTCTCGATGAAAGAAAAATATCCTCGGGTGAAGATTAAAAACAGACAAACAAAAAAAATAAAACGAAACAAAAAAAACCCAAAACTAAGTAGAGACATTTCATGTTCATGGACAGAAAGATTGTATGTTGTCAAAATATCAATTGATCTCTAGATTTAATGAAATCGTAATTGAAATCCCCGGGAGTTATTTTTTAAATATTAACAAAATGATCCTAAAGTTTATATGTAGGGGAAAAAGACCCTGAATACTGAATACAATGTTGAAGGGAACATGATATTAATAAGAACAAATTGTAGAACTGGCACTGCTTCACTTCAAGACTTACCACAAAGCTATAGTAATCATGACAATGTGTTATTATGAAAAGAAAAAATAAATAGATCAGTGGAACAAAATGAAGAGCCCAGAGGTAGACGCACATGAATATTGTCAACTGAACTGAGACAAAGGAGCAAAGGCAATTCAATAGAGAAAAGACAGTTTCTTCAAAATTATACTGGAACAGCTGAATATGTATGTGAAGAAAAAGAATTTAGACACTAACTTCACACTTTTTCATATAAATGAATACAAAAATGGATCACATATCTAATGCAAAATGAAACAAATTAGAAAAGTCCTTGAAGATAACAAAGGATAAAATCTAAACAACTGAGTTGTTTTTTATTTTTTAAATAAGGGTATGTTCCATGAAAGAAAGAATTGATAAGTTGGACTTCATTAAAATTAAAAATTTCTGTTCTGTGACAGTAAGACAATGATAAGACAAACCATGGACTAGAAGAAAACATTTGCAAAAGATATATCTAATAAAAGACTATTATGTATAATATACAAAGAACTCTTAAAATTCAACAATAATGAAATGAACAAGCTAATTAGAAAAGGGCATGAACAGACAGACACCTAAGCAAAGAAGTCATAGTGTTGTAAAATAAGCATATAAAAAGGTAGTCCACACCATGTGTTATTGGGAAGTGCAATTAAAACAACAATGAGATACCAATATACAACTCTTGGAACAGCTAAATTTCCATAGCACTGACAATACCTAATGCTCATGAGAATATAAAACACAGTAGGAACTCTCATTCACTTCTGATGGAGATGCAAAATGATACAGTCACTTTGGGAGAGAGTTTGGAAGTTTCTTAAAAAGTAGTTTTCTAGATAATATGCTGCATATATTATCCTGATACTTTTTTTTAGCATTCATCACATATTTCAGTAAACATTTAAAGATTATATATTCATATAGTTTATTTATAATAAATTAAATATATTTTAATGTTTATCCTATACTGGAAATTTGTGCAAGAGTAGGTCTTCCATGCCCTGGCTCCTGGCACTGACATCTCTCTGGCACCCAGGACCCAGGCTTCCCTCTGGCACCTGGGAACCAGGCTTCCCTTCAGCTTCTGGCAGGCACATGGGACCTGGGCTTCCCTCTGGCTGCTGGCAGGCACCTGGGACTTGGGTTTCCCTCTGGCCACCAGCAGGTACCCAGGACTGGGGCTTGCCTCACAGCCCAGGGTTCGTCAGGAAGTTCATCTGGTCCTATTAGCATATTATGCTTTTATTATCATCTATACTAAGAAAAAGGTAATATGCTAATTAGACCTGGTTGACTGTTCATCTTCCTGACAAAGCCATTGGTGGGGGGGGCCAAGGCAGAGGCAGTTGGGGTGAGATCAGACCTGCAGGGGAGGGCAGTTAGGGGTGATCAGGCAGGCAGAGGCAGTTAGGGTTGATCAGGCCAGCAGGGAAGGGCAGTTGGAGGTGAGATCAGTCAGGTGGGCAGAGGCAGTTAGGCATGACCAGGCAGGCAGGCAGGTGAGCAGTTAGGAGTCAGTGGTCCCAGATTGCAAGAGGCAGTTGTACATCCCCCGAGGGGTCCCCAATTGAAGAGGGTTGCAAGCTGGGCTGAGGGATCTCCCCAATGCATGAATTCCATGCACCGGGACACTAGCCTATATAATAAAAGCCTAAGAAACCATTACATTGGAACGACCAGAATGACCACTCGCTATGATGCACAGTGACCACCAGGCGGCTGATGTTCAAAGCAGGAGCTTCCCTGTGGTGGTCAGTACACTCCCACAGGGGAAAGTGCCCTCCCCCCCCCCCCGCAACTGCTGATAACCATTGATCTCTTTTTTAAAATATATTTTAATGATTTTTTACAGAGAGGAAGAGAGACAAGATGGATAGAGAATTAGAAACATCGATGCGAGAGAAACATTGATCAGCTGCCCCCTGCACACTACCCACTGGGGATGTGCCCGCAACCAAGGTACATGCCCCTGACCAGAATAGAACCTGGGACCCTTGAGTCTAAAGGCCGACGATCCATCCACCGAGCCAAACTGGCCAGGGCAACCACTGATCTCTTTATTGTCTCTGACATTTTGCCTTTTCAGTAATGTTATATATTTGGAATCTATATATATAAAAGCCTAAGTGACCATTATGACTAAATATTCAGAATGACCGGAATGACTAGAACAACCAGTCACTATGACACTCACTGACCACCAGGGGACAGACGCTCATTGCAGGAGCTTCCCCATAGTGGTCAGTGCTCTCCCACAGTAGAAGCACCTCTCGGCTGACTGACCTGTCCTGGCAGCCCACCAACCTGGTGGCAGCCACTCACTCCCTCAGTAGTCCTGCAGGTCCAATCTCTGGAGAATGGGCCAGGAACCAATGGACCAGTGCCTCCAGCATGATCCTGACAGCACTGTCAGCCTCCTGGAAGTTGGCCTCAGGCACTGAAGCCATTTCTCCTCCCTAGATGCTCTGCAAGGAAGAAAGGGTATAAAAGCAGCCGCCCAGTGGCTCCCAACAACTGGTAAGAATGTCAGCAGGACGGATGCAGATCTTGAGCTGGCAAGGACATCCCATTGCTTGCCTGGAGAGCTGACTGAATCCTGGAATCTGTCTCCCCCTTCCTCAGGATCCCACCATGCATGAATTCAGGCACTGGGCCTCTAGTTATACTATAAAAGTCTTTTTAGATTGGCTTATCTCACTTGGTAATATGTATTAAAAATTGACCCATGTTTTTTCATGACTTGATAACTCATATTTTTTCGTGCTGAGTTATATTTCATTATCGCGATGTACTACAGTTTATATATTCAATTACTGGTAGGCATCTTGGGTACTTCCAAGTATTGGCAATTATGAATAAAACTGATATACATTTCAACTCATTTGGGTAAATACCATGCATATTGTAAGTCTTCCAAAGTGATTTCCATTTATTTTTAATCCAGATGTAATTTACGTGGGGTTTCCAAATATCTCCTTTTTCCTGCACCATCATCCTCAAGACCGTCTCTGAACTGGACACCTCCATTCCTTTCTTACCTTCCTGACCTCTGGGGAGGGCCTCTGGAACAAGTTGCCAGCACTGTGCAGTGCAACACTAATCAGAAGATCAAAACTCATATCCAGAGGCCTCCAACATCTGTTTTATGTAACATCGAGTTTGCATTTCACTCATGGTTCAGTCAATACATTGTATTGACAGCAGTTTTTCCTAACATGAGTTGGGCTTGAAGATTAATATTCACAAAAACTCTTCAGCAATCTGCATTTGGAGCTGTCAGGGTAATCACCATTAATAGTTGGTTATTTTCCATAGAGCTTTTTAGGATTTTCTCAGTTTGAGACACTTTGCTGCCATCAGCAAGATTGAAGGGTGAATATCAACCCTATAATCAATTCAGCTCTCTGTAAATGAATTCATTGTTCTTGTGTTCATGAATACATCACATAGGTTCTCTTTTAAGTAGAGGGCAGTGGGCTGGCTTCGTTCTGCAGCAATTTGAGATCTCATGCTGAAACTTGGGAAAGTAGTCTTCAGAAGTCATATAATAAATTTACATGAAAAGTCTTCATTTAGGTTTTTTTAGGTCATTTTGGTTCTACTATTTATTTCATGCCAGTTTCCAACTCAGAGCTATCTCTTGGGTTCCATGCAGGGCAAACTAAAAATGCCAGGCAGTTAATGCCCCATACTTCAGTCTGCATAATTTCTATGGGCCTATTATCCCGTTAATAATAACATCTTCTGTCCAGTTGATAGCATTTTTAAAAAATATTAATTCTTTACCACTCTTTTACCTGGCCAGAGCCCCACACTTTCAGACTTGGTCACGATTCTGTTTTTGGACAGTGATCTGTAAGTAAAGGAGGAAGGATGCTGTTTCAGAGCCTAGGGCTTAAGAAGGTTTTCATATTTCTGCTTATTCTCTTGAACCTCTGCCACTTCATGAGAAGAATATGCTAATCTAGTAAGGATGAGAGACACTGGGAGTAGAGCCATTTTAGCTGACATAACAGACTTATAAAAACTCTTCCCACGTTAGCCAGGTGCAAGAGAAACCTAGGTGAACTTAACCTATGTAAATTAGCTAAATTAGAAGAGGCCACAGATGTGAAAATAATAACGAATGATTGCTATTTTTAACCACTGAGGTTTCAGGATTTTTGCTAAGCAATAGCAGCAAACCACTATAGTCTATTTAGTAATTTTAAGGAGTTCATGTTCTCTGTAGATGGGGAAAATATGACTAAGGAAATTAAATATCTGTATTCCTTTTAATCTCCCTTTCTTTTTATTTTTTATTAAAATAAAATTATTGGGGTGACATTTGTCAACGTGAACAT
The DNA here is from genome assembly GCA_004026665.1 of Murina feae. NCBI lineage: Eukaryota > Metazoa > Chordata > Mammalia > Chiroptera > Vespertilionidae > Murina > Murina feae. Next base: position 6,678 of record PVJC01034392.1, on the reverse strand, counting down.
ATAGGTTTCAGGTGTGGGTTTCTATGTTACAAGAGCTGTATATTGCCCCTTATGCCCACCACCCAGAGGCTAATCACCTTTCCAGTAGAAGCAAAACTTATCCTCGTAGAGAGTCTGTATTTCTCTGCATAACAAGACTTCCCCTAGATGCCAGTGAAAAACAATTACTTTTTTTTTTTTTCCTGTGTGGAATATTTAATAGCACATTTTTTAAAAAAATGAACAAAATAATAAACTGTCAGTTTTACATGAATACTGGCTATTCAGTATTATCTCCTGGGGTTTCAGTTAATGAATTTTAATACTGGAAATTTTCGAACGCTTGGCAGCCTTAAACATTGGTGGGGGGGTAACAGATCAGCCAAGGGACTTTTGGTGCATGCATTTAAGCATAAATAATGGACACAAAACACTGGGGGGTAGGGGAGGCGGGCGGAAGGGCAGGGGAAAAAAGAGATATATGTACCAATCTTTGTAAAACTTTATGTAATAAAAAAAAGAAAAAAAAACTTAATGTAATATTCTATCTGAAAATGTGTTAATGTTACCAGAATGGCTCTTTTGTACTCATTATAAAGAAGTTAACATTTTCTATCAGTTAGAATGTTATACTTGAATTATTATTGCTGGTAGTGATACTTATTAGACAGATTTAGAGTTAGTACTATAACACCAAAACAATGACTTTTGAACTGTTGCCAATTTTCCCTGGCCACTCCCGAACATTTCTCACTGGTTCTAGCCCATAACTGATGAGAGATGAAAAACTTAACTAGGAACAGGTAACCTATATCCTAAAAGAGCTATAAAGCCCACCAACTTACATTGCCACAAAGTTAGTAGGACAATCAGAGAATAAATGTAAGTCTTAAATGAGCTAACATTGTCATGGATTGGTATGGAAGATTTAATATGCTAATATGAGCTTCTGGATTGATGAAAATATGCTAGCTAATCAAAGACAGGACTTAATTTTAGCTTAGAAGATCATGGTAGAATTGCCAGAGGGTTGTTTTCTTTTCTTTTGTTTTGTTTTATATAATAAAGGTAACAGTTCATAGGCTCACTGTTATGGAAATGTTTGAAGGAATCAATTGTACATAAACTATCCAGTTACTCCTTAATTTCTATATTCAGAGATTATAAGAGGGCATTTCATCAGCTAAGAAGAAAGCCCATTCATCCAGGAAGGTACTGTACTCACCAACATTAAACATAGGATTGGTCAGGAGGCGCTAATATCTTTATAAGCTCTACTAGGGGCCCATTGCATAAAAATTTGTGCACTGGGGTGGGGGCGGGGGGAGGTTTCCTCAGCCCGGCCTGTGCCCTCTCACAGTTTGGGACCCTTCTGGGGATGTCCACCTGCTGGTGTGCCTGGCCAGCTTGGGTGAGGGACCAATGTCTGTTTGCAGGCTGGCCAAGCTCCCCAGTGAAAACCCTCACCCCAGGGGGTGTGGCAAGCCTGGGTGAGGGGCTAAGGGCAGTTTTCAGGCTGGCCACAGCTCCTACTGACCCTCCGGGCCATCCGCCTGGGAAGCAATGGGGTGGTGCTGGCCACCCGATAGGCTTCCCAGGAGGGGGCCTTGAGGTCTGCCGGCTGGTCCCGCCCCCCACCCCCCAGGCTTCTCCACCTGGGAAGCCGATCGGGTGGCGCTGGCCACCCCATCGGCCTCCCAGGAGGGGGCCGCGGGGTCCTGCCAGCTGGTCCTGCCCCCCGGAGGCTTCCGCCTGGGAAGGCATCGGCCGGCCCAGGGTGCCAGATGCCCTCCCAGGACGGAGGCTCCCAAGATGGCGCAGGCCGCAACCCCGGAGAAGCTGCACACCAGGGCTGTGGCCTCCGCCATCTTGACTAGGCTAATTTGCATACAGTCACTCTGATTGGCTGGTGGGCATGGCTTAAGCGTCCCAAAGAAACAGTTAATTTTAATATTTTGCTTTTATTAGTTAAGATGGTGATTATCTTTTATAGGCTGGAGATAACAATGTAGAATGATGCATGAAGTTGGGTTCCCTGATATGAATTAGGGTAATGGGATTCAGTGATAGGTAAAGCTTATGGAATTTGTTTGCCTATCAGATAAAAAACAATTGAACAAATAGCCATACATATCAGAGAAACAGAATGGTGATTGTTGGACTGATTCACAGATTATCTTTGGCTAATCAATGATGGGTTACTAGAAATAAATTATGTGGCTAATCTGTTATGGTGCTACTTTACATTGATATATACATCTGCAGGACAGAAATATGATTTAACTTGCCTTCGTAGGGATTCCTAGGCTTTTAGACAACTTCGGACCTAAGCATTGCCACATACTCAGTCCCTCAGCTGAAGGATTCCAAGAGCCTTTGAAGTAGAACCTTGCAATATAGTCACATGTCTCCTCAGAGGGATCTGAGGCCATTTGCCAGTATGACTTCACTGATGACAGAAAGATATGCACACCTTTCAGAGGTTATTAGATATTGGCCCTGAACTTATGATTATCTTTGAAATACATCTATTCCACCAGTGAAAATACAAGATTATTTAAGTTTGGTAGATTAATAATAAAACTATGTTCTGTTTTGCTTTCCCCCACAGTTCCTGAATATACAGCGTAGTCAATATACTTAGTAATAAACAAAATTTCCATACTGGAATAAAATATTATAAAGGAAAGCCGAGTTGGAAAATTTTGAAATGCCCCTTCATGCTCATTCAAATTTTAAACTAAAAGCAATTTTGCATTCCTAAGGGATTTTAGTGATTAGCATCCCCTTGGAAGGCTTTTGAGTTCCAGGGGTAGCGGCTCAAAGCATGTCACTATTTATTCCACCAGACTGGACAGTGCCAAAGCCATAGAAAATGATAGGAATAGTAGATTACCAGTAATTTCAGCAGGTTATGATACTGCAATTATTTTGACTGCAATTCTAGATTCTGGGTCTCTATTAGGACAGATAAACACAGTCCTGGCTTGGAGGGCAATCATGACATAGCAGATGTGTCTTTTTTTATCCTAATCAATGAATGCCCAGTTGAATTTGTCCAACTGTTCTTTAAAATATATTTTAAAAGGCCAATATAAAGAAATACCAGTTCTTCTCAAATTAATCTACAAATTCAATGAAACTCCAATTAAAATTCTACCTGGTCTTTGTTTAATTGTTTGGATATAGGGACTTAGGCAGAACATAGTTGATTGCAAGAGAAAAAAAATTGTCAAGTAAAACTAAAGCTTCCTAAAGAAGATTGAAAAGATAAGATGTCTTCCCCTTACCAGTATTGAGATATTTGAAAGGTAAGTAATTAAGATTTATGGCATAGGCACATGGGTGGAAAATTGAATTAAGGAAACAGAATAGTGGCAGAGAAATATATATATTCACATATGTGAATTTAATCTGCAATTAAGAAAGCATTGCAAATCAGGGAAATCTGTGTGTAAAAGGCTGAATTATTTAAAACATGTAGTAGGAAAAATTGGTTATTCATATGAAAGAAATGAACTCAGATTCCTACCTAATATAACTCATACAAAATTCCAGATAGATCAAAATTTAAATATGAATGGCAGAACTTTAAATATTTGAAAAGGAAATAGAGGAAACATATATTTCCACTAAGATAAACATGTTTTACTTCTGATTAAATTTATTGGGGTGACATCCTATATAAAAAAAAGCTAATATGCAAATTGACTGAATGGCTAAACAACCAGTTGCTATGACACACACTAATTACCAGGGGCAGATGATAAATGCAAGAGCTGCCCCCTGGTGGTCAGTGCACTCCCACAGGGGGAGCATGGCTCAGCCGGAAGCCCTGAGCCAGGCTCACAGCTGGTGAGTGCACTAGCATGGCAGCGCTAAGGATGTCTAATTGACAGCTTAGGCTCACTCCCCATGAGGAATGGGCCTAGCCTGTCCATAGGACATCCCCTGAGGGCTCTCAGACTGAGAGAGGGCTGAGGCTGGGCTGAGGGACCCCCCTCAAGTGCATATATTTTGTGCACCAGGCCTATAGTTGGATAATAATATTTTATAGGCTTCAAGTGTATATTTTTGATACATGATCTTCACCTTGTATTGTATGCCCACCACCCAAAGTCAAATCATCCTCCATAATCATATATTTGACCCCCTTTATCCTTTTTTCCTCTCCCAATCCCATTCTCTCTGGTAACCACCATACTATTGTCTATATCTATGAGTTTTTGTTTTTCTTGTTTGTTCATTTGTTGCTTTCAATTTTATATCCCATATATGAGTGAAATCATATGGCTCTTAGCTTTTTCTGACTTATTTCACTTAGTATGATATTCTCAAGGTCCATCTATGTGGTCATAAGTAGGAGTATTTAATCTTCTCATATAGCTGAGTAGTATTCCATTGTATATATGTACTACATCTTCTTTATCCAAGCCTCTATGAAGAACACTTCTGTTTTTCTATATCTTGGCCTCCATGAATAATGCCACAGTGAACATAGGGGTGAATGTGTCTTTGAGGATAAATGTTCATGTAGTGTTCATGTAGATACCCAGAAGAGGGTTTCTGGGTCAGATGGTAACTATCCTTAATTTTTTTTGAGGAACTTCCAAACTATTTTCAGAGTGGTTATAAAAAATGACTTGGCCAAAGAAGAAATAAAGATGAGATCAAAATCTATAGAGAGACAAATAAGAATGACAATACAACATATAAAAACTTTTGGGATGCAGCAGAAGCAGTAGTATGAGTGAAGTTTTGCATCATTACAAGCCTATCTCAAGAAACGAGAAAAATCTCATGAACAACCTAACATTACATCTTAACAAAATAGAAAAAGAAAAACAAAAGCAGCCCAAAACAAGTCACCATAAGAAAGGAAATAAAAATTAGAGCAGAATGGAATGATATAAAGAACAAAAAGACTACTATACAAAAATTAATACAACAAAGAGCAGGCTCTTTGAAGAGATTAGTAAAATTGACAAATCCCTGGCTAGAACCACTAAGGAAAAAAGAGAAAAAACTCATATTAACAAAATCATAAATGAAAGAGAAGTTACCATAGACATCACAGATATGCATAGAATCATAACAGAATACTACGAAAGACTATATGCCACAACATTCAATAACTTAGAAGAAATGGATAAGTGCCTAGAAATATGCAACATTTCTAGACCGAATCATGAAGAATTGGAAAATTTAAATGAACTTATCAATAGTGAGGAAACTGAGAAAACCATTAAAAACCTCCCCAAATGTAAAAGTCTGGGACCAGATGGCTTCACTAGCAAATTCTATCAACCACTCAAAAAAAAATTGATGCCTATCCTTATCAAACTCTTCCAAAATATTAGAGATGGGGCAATAAATCTTCCTAACACATTTTGTGAGGTCAACAGAACCCTGATACCAAAACCTGTCAAGGGTAAGACACGAAAGAGGGAAGAAAACAGACAAATATCTGTAATGAACACAGATGTAAAAATACTAAGGTGAACATTTTTAAACAAGATAAAAAAAAATCAAATCATATACAAGCTAGTTGATTAATTCAATTACATTACAATTAAGTTTTAGTACTCAAAACTCATCAGAAAAGGTTACATGTCAACCCACAGTCAGAAGATATTTTCAGTACATACCACAAAAAAAAGAATTAATAATTAGAATAAATGTATAAATCTTTTTTAAAGTTAACAAAGGATAACATTAATGGGCAGATGACATAAATAGGCATTTCTAGATAGGAAAGTAAATATCTTGAAATCTATGGAAAAATATTCAATTGTATAGGTTATAGTGAAAATCTAGACAAAATTCATAAGGATATATAATTTTACACATAGAAGATAAGTTCTAATGGAATTATCTGACAATGCAAATAGGAATACTTATTTACTTTTTCTGAGTGAATATTCCATTTTCAAAACTAAATGAAATAAAAAATCATGATATAGTACATTTGAAATGTCTACCTAATGGTTCAACTTATCGGTTTCTAGGTATAAAGCCTAGAGTAACACTAATTCTTATGTATTTAGAGGAATGTTTAGAAACTTGACTAGCATTATTATTTATAAGAAAAAAGAGGCAAATACCCCCAAATCCATGCCCAGGAGTATAATAAATAAATTCTGGTATGTATCTAAATGGAATCTAAACTAATAAAAGCGGAATAGTAAAATTAACCATTTCTTCAGGACGCCCAACAGCCAATCAGAGCGCCTGTATGCAAATTAGCCCAGCCAACATGGCGGCCGCCACTCACGGACCTGAGTAAACGTTTAGGCAGCGTCCGTTGCAGCAGGAGTGAAAGGGAAACTGTTTTCGGCCCTTGGCGGGCAGGCTCCGAAACATGTTTCAATAATGTAACAATCAGAATCCTCGGGAGGTGAAGGGAACAGCAGACCTAGCCTGAGTCTAAAAGTATAACATTGTTGCAGTATAGACTCCGCGAGGTGAGGCAGAGAGGAGGCTTTGCTACATGTCTAGGCCGGCTTAAAGGAACAGTGTATCAATTATAGGAGATAAACCCCAGAACCTGCATCCAGCAAGCCTTGCTGGGACGTTGGGTCAATGGGAGCTGTGGGCAGCCTTAAAGCCCCTCACCCAGGCTGGTCAGGCATGCCAGCAGGTGGGCATCCCCTGAGGGGTCCCAGACTGCGAGAGGGCACAGGCCGGGCTGAGGGACCT
>PVJC01034391.1:0-18841 GCA_004026665.1 Murina feae | reverse complement strand
ACCCCACACCTAGCTTGCTGTTCAGTTGTTTGGCCATCCCTCACTAACCCCCCTGCCGGCTTGGTTGCCCCATATAGCCTGCTTGTTCAGTCATTTGGTCATCCCTCACTAACCCCTCTGCCAGTCTGGTCATAGGCAGCCATCTCTGTGAGGGCATGACGATCAGTTTGCATATTACCTCTTTATTATATAGGATTGTTACTAATTTGTATTTTTTGGTTTAACTTAAAAAGTTCCTGTAACATTTTTTGTAGGGCCATTCTGATGGTGATGAATTCTTTTAGCTCTTGCTTGTTTGAAAAGCTTTATCTCTCTTTTAATTCTGAACAATAGCTTTGCCAGGGAGAGTATTCTTTTAAAAATATATATATATTTTATTGATTTTTTACAGAGAGGAAGTGAGAGGGATAGAGAGTTAGAAACATTGATGAGAGAGAAACACTGATCAGCTGCCTCCTGCACACTCCCCATTGGAGATGTGCCCACAACCAAGGTACATGCCCTTGACCCCTGAGTCCGAAGGCCGATGCTCTATCCACTGAGCCAAACCGGTTAGGGCTAGAGTATTCTTGGTAGGGTTTTCTTTCAGCACTTTGAATATATCATGCTACTCCCATCTGGCCTGAAAAATTTCTGCTGGAAAATCTGCTTATGGTCTTATGGGGGTTTCCATGTATGTAACAAGTTGTTTTTTTCTTACTGCTTTTGAAATTTTCTCCTCGTCTTTAACTTTTCTTTTCTTTTTTTTAAAAAAATATATTTTTATTCATTTCCGAGAAGAAGGGAGAGGGACAGAGAGAAATATCAATGATGAGAATCATTAAATGGCTGCCTCCAGCATACCCTCTACTGGAGATCAAGCCCGCAACCCAGGCATGTGCCCTAACCAGAAACTGAACCATGACCTCCTGGTTCATGGATCAACACTCAATCACTGAGTCACACCCGCCAGGGCTAACTTTTCATACTTTAGTTATATGTACATTGGTATGTGTCTTTTTGGATTTATCTGTTTGGAACTCTCTGAGTGTCCTGGATCTTGATGTCATTTTAGTCTTCCAGGTAAGGGATGTTTTCAGCTATTATTTTTTCAAATAAGTTTTCTGCTCCTTTCTCTCTTACCCTTCTGAGAGCCCTGTAATGCAAATGTTGGTCTGCTTGATGTTGTCCCATAAATCTCTTAATCTTTCTTGACCTTTTCCCTTTTCGTTGCTCTCATTGGATGAATTCTTTGAGTTCACTCATTCTTTCTTGCTCTTCATGTAGTTTTTTCTTGAACCTCCCTATTGTATTTTGCAGTTCAGTTATTGTATTCTTCAACTCTGAATTCTATTTGGTATCTTTTTGTATTTTTTTTTTTATTTCTTTGTTGAATTTGTCACTTTGTTCATGCATTTTTCTCTGGTTCTCAGTGAGCATTTATATGACCATTATTTTGAACTCTTTATCTAAATCACTTATCATTTTATTAAGGTTTTTTCCCCTGAGATTTATCTTGTTTTCTTGTCTGGAATATGTTTCTATGTTTCTTAATTATTATGACACTTTATACTTGTTAAAGAAAAAAAACATTGAAACCTGTAAAGAATTTTTGTGAGTTTATTTGAGTCAAACTGTTGACATATGCCAGGAAGCAGAACTTCAACAAGTTGAGATAATGCTCCTGAGAATGGCTGGCTACATTTGTATTTATACATTGCAATCAAAGGAGGGACGTAGGTGGGCTACATGAAATCCATTGGTGATAGATTACGGAGGAGGAATAAAGCAAAGTGGGAAACCCCTGGGATTGGATAAAAAGTAAAATGATGGACATATACTTAGGTGTGTGTAGAACAATTAACATGATAATGAAGGAATTTGTGGTATCTGTCCTGGCACCCAGCACATTTGGTTGTGCCCCAGGGGCTCCAGAAAAAGGGAAGTTATAAGCTACCCAGACATTTCAAGGGTATGTGATCATAGATGCAAAAAGACAGACGGGCTCAGTTAAGGTAAAGGACCTTGTCAGTGAGATATCGGCTTAGGATGTAACTGCCCGCCATAACTGCTTCTAAAGTTTAATTTCAGATCATCCTTTGTGGTGACTTTAGGTCTCTGAGTTTGCAAGACGGCCATGCAGGCCTCCCGTGAGCTTGTCAGGTCAGCATGTGGCCCCTTTGGTCCACATACTGATTTTTATGCATTATATAAAACAGCCACCTCTCTCCATCTTAGAGGTGAACCTTATCCTTAAACTCTGCCTTAGCTCTTAGTTGTCTCCCAAACCTGTTTTTTGTTTGTTTGTTTTGTCCAAGAATGCTTATTCTTAGTGGCTCCCAGTAGTGGAAAGTGCCAAGACCTGTCAGTGGCCTCAACATGTGGATTCCAGCTGATTTGAATCAGCTTTTAAAGTATGGAATATACCTCCTTCAGGCTGCCTGGGAGATGCGTTTCCCTTGGCTCTCTGTGTGCTGAGCCCTGGGGTGATAGGCAGTTAAGAATTCTGTTTGTTTGCTATGTCTTACTGAACCCATTAACAGAAGCCCTCCTAGACAGCAGAGCCAGACTATCAAGGATGTGTCCTCTGGTGGTTAGCCACAAAAATTGGGGCACCAGACATGTGCATAGGGTAGTTTCTCAGAGACACCAGTGACCTGGAGTAGGGCAGATGGAGAGGGTGAAGATGGTGCTCACTGCCTCTCTGTCTCCGAGGAGAATTATAGTCTGTACCTTGATGTGTATTTACTTAGAAGCTGACCCTCAGACTACTGCTGTGAAGATAAGTTCATAGGTCTCTTTCACAGCAACAGTGGGCTTTTCACGCCTCTGTCCACATACAGATCTTGGAGTAGGAGGGAAGTCTGTGCCAGCACTAAGAACTGTTTCTCAGGTCACTAGGCCTTTGTGGATCTCATGTATTTGAATCCTCTTGACTTCAAAACTAGACATTTTGAGTTTCCCTCTCTCAGGTGAAGGACTTAAAAGCTGGGATGCCTGATGTGATGTTTCTGTTGTCTTATGTCACTTGATTTTGAGTCAAACAACATGGAAATATTAGTCCCAGTAATTATTGTTAATGGTTTGATGCCTATCATTTCAGATTTAAAAATGCATCTGCTGATGTGTTAATGTAGACCACATAGTATATTTTTTCATAAAAATATGATCATATTATAAATTTTCTTCTGTGACTTCCTGTTTTTAATTTAATGATGTATTTTATAACTCAAGTAAAAAAAAAAAAACTTGCGGTTTTTCACTGTAAAGCATTCTATTGGCCTTGACTTTGAGATATATACCCATAATTCTAAGGAAATATCGTTACATATTGATGATGTTGAAACTATTGATACTTGAATTATTTAGATAGATTTTCTCTTATTGAAAGATTTTCGCTTTCTTGGCATGAAATGCTCTGGTAATGGTATATTATTTTTTCATGCTTAGGTACTTCTGAACTCTGTATGCCTTATTTGAATGGTATTTTTTGTGTCCATTTTTATAGATGAGATTAGTTTAAAGTTTTGTTTTATATGTTATCTTGTGAGATTTTGGTAGTAGTTAAATATTAGCATTTTAGAAAGTATTTGGAAGTTTTACTTACCTGGTTTCTGAAATATTTGAAATACTGGAATTAACACTTTCTTGAAATTGTATTAATTTTACTTGTGTGTCCTGATATATTTTGACACTTTAAAATTTCTCTTTAATAATTTACATTTATTAGAAAATGTATTTATCCAGATCTTCAAGTGTATTAACATCAACTGTATATAATTTTTCCATTTCCCTTTCTCTGATTTGCTTTTTTCACAGTACAGGCTCATAGATACTGTTTTCTACTGCTTCCCTCTTTTCTAACTTGTGACTTCCTGCTTTTATGATCATTAATTAGCTTTGTTTCTCATTTTTCATTACTCTTTTTAAATACAATTCAAATATTTGTTTAGTTTGTCTTCATTCTTAGTAATGAAGGAGTTTTACTGTACCTTTAAGCTAATTTTAGCTGTATAACATTCATTTTCATAGAGCATTTAATATATCCTGATTTGCATTTTTATTTTTATTTAATTTTAGCTCAAGAATTGCTTAGAGTAGTGTTTTTTTAAGTTTCCAAGTTATTTTTGATGTTATCTATTAATAAGCTCTAGTTCCGTTATTGCATGTTCAGATATTTTCTGTAGCACTACTTTTAGGAAGTGATTGCAGTTTCTTTTTGTATAATAATTGCATTAGCCAGTAAATGTATTCTGTGGCCTTTGGATTTTTGGTTTGTGGGGTTTTGACATAGACTTACATATTTTATATTCTTTTTTAGTTTTTGTGTATTTGATCTGTCAAATTAGAGGGAGGTATGTCAAAGTACCCATTGCTATTATATTTATCAAGTGTTGGTTTCCCTATTAGATTTTCTTATATATATTTCAATTCCATGTTTTTGCTTAGAGAGGCCAAACATGTCTTCACTGTGGTTCATACCACATGATCACTATGAGTGCCGCTATTTTCCCATTGAATGGTTTCACCGTGAATTCTGTTTTACTTGTTTATGATTCTAATATCCCTTACTTCATCTGAGCATCATTTGCTGAATGCGCCTTACCCAGCCTTTTAATTCCTCCCTTCGAGTTGCTTTAAGTGTGTGTCTTACAGACATTGCACAGTTTGTACATGTTATACAGGGAACTCTTCTGAGAGCTAATTTCATCTTATTTTTCGCATTCTTCGTTTTAGGAAGAAAACCACAGAGGAAGTGCGTTCCACAGGCGCGGGGGGGGGGCTCCTGGGCTTGTTTCTCGCGCCGTCTCTCCTAAAAATAATTCGTCTGGATTCTCGTTAGCGTATACTGTGCCAGATTTTGTTTCTATGGTACTGTATTACAGGTTCAGTGTTTCATTATAGTTTTATGTACATGTAACATGAAGGTACATTTTTAAAAGAGCTTTGTGGTTTATTGCATTTTTCTTTGTATGTGACATTGGCAGGATGGAGTTTCACAAAAATAACCTTGGTTTGCAGGTATGGTGTAATTGCCTATAGTAAGCAGTTCTAAAGGGTTGAAAACAATTTCTTAATTCTACTCCTTAATTTTTTCCTAATTTTGAAAATACAAAACATTTAGAGAACTATTATTAACTTACGGGATTACGAAAAGGAAATTCATATTGATATTGGCTGTGGCTGCTATTTTCGCCCTTTCATGGAAAAAGTATTTGTATTATTTCAAAGAATGAAGCTGTGCTTTGGGGAGCTATTTTGGTACTAGCCTCAAAGGACAGATTGCTGTTTCTTTCCCACCCTCATACAAACTAGGTTCCTGGCTTTTGGCACATCTTTGTGATGTGACATTTATTTGATGTTCAAGAATCTAGAAATAGATCTAGAAATAGCGATGCAATATCAGCGAGGTCACTTTCATTACAGGAACGTAATTTCCAGTGCCTGGAATTAATTTATTTTTGATCTGTTAATAATTACACTTCTGTCATGAGCACTTCAGAAGCAGAGGAAGTGTCTGAATGGTCATAGTCACTCTGTTACGTGATAAGTTACAAGGTTTCTGTTCAGTTTGGATGATTGGTCTGTTAAAGTAGTTGGTATCTTATGAAAACCAAGGAATTATTTACTTGTTAAGCAAACTTTTATCTGTTGCCATGATAGAATTCACTGGCTCAGGTGTTTAAAAATATTTGTCTAATACATGTATTTTTAAATTTCATTTTACTATAGCCAACTTCAAACATGATCAGGGGAGTTCCCTGTTCCATTCACTAGTCAGAAACAAGTAGGTGAAAAAAATCCAGAATAATCATAGGGCTCCTCTAATATTAATTTTCTGTTGGTTCTAGAATACCTGATATTTAAAATGAGCTACTTTGAGATCAGTCATGTATTAGTCTAATGCAGTGGCTCTCCACCTTCTGGCCCTTTAAATACGGTTCCTCATGTTGTGACCAACCATAAAATTATTTCCGTTGCTACTTCATAACTGTAATGTTGCTACTGTTATGAATCGTAATGGAAATATCTGATACGCAGGATGGTCTTAGGCGGCCCCTGTGAAAGGGTCGTTCGACCCCCAAAGGGGTCGCGACCCACAGGTTGAGAACCGCTGCTCTAAGGAGATGCAGGCCTTCCTGGGAAGAGCTCTCCCGTGTTTGTGCCAAGTGGTGTGTGTTCTACACCACTCTTGTGATGAGCTTTTTCCCTGTGGGAGTCTTGGCCTTCCCAGCACCTGACCCCTGTTCTGTTGGTCCCTGCTGAATAGGTGTGGTGGGCGGCTGCCAGCGGAGATTTCTGCCCAGGATTTTCAGTTGGAGGCTTGGCTTTCAGAGATCGGAGGTTTTCAGAGGGGAGGTTTCCTTCTGGCAGTGGTGGGGGCTTTGTCTGAGTGCCGGGCTGCAGGGTCCTTGCCGCTGTTACCAGACAAAGTGAGGGGTCCTCTTCCCCACTGGGTGCTGTGGGGGTGGAGTTCTTAGGACAACCAAAGAAAAAAAATTCAGACTCTCACAGGGAGATTGAGAGTGATATTTATTACTTTGGAATTACATCCCTGAGTTTCCCAAATCCCATTCCCTTGCTTAGCCAGTCCTAGAAGACCAGCAGCTGGGCTTTTAGTGGAGCTAGAAGCAAAGCCAGTGCCCAGGGTTTGCGTTCCATGTTGCAGCCGGGCCCAGGTCCAGGTCAGCAGCCGGGCCCAGGGTCCAGGTCAGCAGCCGGGCCCAGGTCAGCAGCTGGGCCCAGGTCAGCAGCCAGACCCAGGGTCCAGGTCAGCAGCCGGGCCCAGGTCAGCAGCTGGGCCCAGGGTCCAGGTCAGCAGCTGGGCTCAAGGTCCAGGTCAGCAGCTGGGCCCAGGGTCCAGGTCAGCAGCTGGGCCCAGGGTCCAGGTCAGCAGCCGGGCCCAGGTCAGCAGCCAGACCCAGGGTCCAGGTCAGCAGCCGGGCCCAGGGTCCAGGTCAGCAGCCAGACCCAGGGTCCAGGTCAGCAGCTGGGTCCAGGTCAGCAGCTGGGTCCAGGTCAGCAGTTGGATAGCTGCGGTCCATGAGTGCATTGTGTGTGTGGGATCTACATGGGGAGGGTACAGGAAAGGGTGGCCCAAGCAACAGGAGTCCCAAAGTCCCAAAAGCAGAAGAGGGCGAATTCCTTTGTTTAGGTGATTAAATACCCCAGATGTTTGCGTGTGTTCACATAAGAAACAGTCAAACCTGTAAAGGATTTTAGTGAGTTTATTGGAGCCAGCTGTTGACAATTGCCTGGGAGGAGAATCTCCATGGATTGAGATAATGCTCTGGAGAATGGCAGTTTTGCACCTTATTTTAGATATAATAGTCAAAAGAGGAAGCATAAGTAGGTTACACTGGTGATAGATTAGGGATATGGGAGAAAGCAAAGCAGGTAGGAGAGACCTCTTTGGGACTGGTTGAACTGTGGATGGGGCTTCTTTTACTTAGGTGGGTGCAGTATAGTTAACAGTCAACAATTTATGATAATGAAAGGCTAATATGCAAATTGACCGAATGGCCGAACAGCAAAACAATCGTCTGGATGATCACACTATGACACACACTGGCACCTTGCCAGCCAAGGCAGGTGCGATGCATTTGGTCAGGCGGGGGGGCCCCACCATCTCTCCACAATTGCCCTGCAGAGGGAGGCCCAGGGCACCAGCTGGCGGGCCATTAATTGGGGTGGGGCGGGGGTGCTCCACAATCGCCCCAAAGAAGGAGGCCCAGGCCACCGACCTGTGAGCTGCGGTGAGTAGGCAGGGCCTCCTCTGTGGGGCAATCAATCATGGAGCCCTGCTATTGATTGCCCTGCAGAGGGAGGCCCAGGCTTCCCAGCCAGTGGCGCTGCAAGAGGGCACAGGCCGGGCTGAGGGACCCCTCACACACACCCCCCATCGAGTGCATGAATTTTGTGCACTGGGCCTCTAGTTAACTCAATAACAGTGAGGGCATTTGTGGTCTCCTCATAGCGGTGCCTGTGCTTTGAGGGGTTAGGAAAAAGGAAATTACCTTGTTTTTGCAAAACCATGTTTAATCGGCATGTTAGATACAAAAAAACCAACCAAATGGACAGGCTTAGTTAAGGTGAAGATTAGCCTTTGTTAGGGAAAAATAACTGCCTTAGAACATGACTACCCATTATAAACTTCTTTTAGTTGAAAAATTTTAATTTCAGACCATCCTTTGTGGTTACCTTAGGTCTATGAGTTTGCAAGGCTGCCCACCACACAGGCCTTCCCTGGGCATGTCAGTTTAGCATCTGATCCCTTTTCGCATGTGTACACACACACACACACACACACATGCACAGTGGCCACACCCATTCTGGCCAGTGATATCTGTTCCCAGGCATGATTGACAGACAGGTATTGCAGGGAACATGCCTATTTCTGGCCTTCCCTTGACTCCTTTCCTGTTATTAATAACTGGCTGTACCTGGCCATGTGTTGCTGTGGCTCAGACTGGTTAAATGAAAAAAAAAAAAAAGAGAAAGCGCACGTTTGTAATATGTTTAATTGCACAATGCTTGTGGGTATACAGTGCGCCCTCCCAGGCAGCTGCCCCTGGCACGCTGCCGCCTCCACCCTGCCCAACTGGTCTGGCCTCGCACACGTGTGCCTCTGCAGCCCAGACCTCCCAGCACCGGCCTGCACCTCCTCTCCCCACCGGTGGCCCGCGCCTCACGCCTGAAGCGGCCCAGCTGCTTCCAACTCCTGCCGGCAGGGGCCCTTGCCGAGCCGCCCAAAAGCCAAAGGAGAAAGGAGCAGAGAAAGCTCCCTTGCCTGCCATACTCCCCGCAAGCCCTCGGATGCCGGCATGGGGGGGGGAGGACCACGGCGGCCACCCGTACCCTGAGCCCCAGCCCAGCCCCTGCCTGAGACCCAGCCCAGGGCTGGTTGATATTTCACAACATGATAATTGGCACTCCTATTTTCAATTGCAGTACATGCGGTGGCATCCCTGGCAGATTGAGTGAATTCCAGAATTCTGTTGGATAATTTACCGCTTCATCTGCTTCCACAACAGTGTCGACGGACTTGAATGTGACTGCCTGGCTTTGAATGTTAGACTAAATAATATTGTTAAGTTCGTAGCACGTGTTGCTTTTATGTCCAACAGATGGCACTGTTTTTCAAAAAAAGAATGATTTTACCTGTGTTTTTTTTTTTTTAAAAGCATGTTTTTACCTGTCACAGGTGTGACATCTATATAATGTAAGTATATACAAACACATGTGCGTATTCAAATGCAGCGTTGTGTCAAAATTTCAAAGCAATCGGTGAAGAACTTTCCGAGATTTGAGATTTTGAACAAATGAACATTTACATTTTTAGTTATATAGATTAGGTTAATTACAACTGTATTACCACCTCTCTGATGTGCTCAGGGCTGCCATCCTGCCTGGTCCACTGTGACTCTTGGTTCCTGCCTGTTTTGAACATAGTTCATCAGTGTTAAATTAAAACTCTTAAGACAGAAAGCTTTTCTAAAGAAAGGGTTTATTGGGCCACAAGTTAGCCAGAAAAAGGACTAGATCCTGGGACATGCTGTCCAAATCCCCAACGTCGGGGTTGATGGAAAGACCAACGTGTCCGATTTCCTGGAATTGATGGGGTTCCTTTGAACATTATGTTTTGGGGAAGAGAGAAGTAAGTTGTTTTGAAAGAATTTACATTGGCTATGGGTAAGGGAAAGGTGAGATGGGGGCAGCGCTGGGATAGGTGCCCAGTCCCTAAGGAAGAACTGTTCACTGCTTTGAGTGGCTGTGGGCAGTAGTCCGGGAAGTTCGTGCACAGGCAGGATGTGGCAGCTCCCGGCGGGCCAGTTCTTTAGGCAGTGCCTGGAGGCTGGCAGGAAGCTCCTGCTCACACTCAGGACAGCCCCAGACATTCAGTTGTCTTGCTCGTGTCTCTTGCTCTTGCTCGTTGGCCTGGTGTGTGTGATTTAGGACATCCCAGAATTTCCCTCTTGTCATCAGCATTCCTGGTGATTCTTGGAGTCACTCAGAAAGCCTTTAGTAAATTCCTTTTCTGTGTAAATCAAAGTTGATTTCCACTGTCAGTAGCTAAGCAATCTGACTGATACAGCCAACCATTATTCTGCCCACCCCCTCATGCACACCAGGAGGTGTAATTGACGTTGTGCAAGTGGTGTGATATTCAGAATTTTGTTATCCTTTTTCTTTAGGGTATGTTGTATGCCTACTATGCCTAACCTGATTTTCCAGTATAGCAGTGTTTTTTGGTTTCTAGGTTGGTGAGATGTAGTCATCTGTTTACCAAGTATTTTATTGAGTACTTACTATGTACCAGGTCCTTGTAGTGGCTGCAATAATACAGCAGGAGACACAAGAGACCAAATCTCTGCTTTCATGGAGCTTCCATTAGGGCAGTGGTTCTCAACCTTCCTAATGCCACGACCCTTTAATGCAGTTCCTCATGTTGTGGTGACCCCCAACCATAAAATTATTTTTGTTGCTACTTCATAACTGTAATGTTGCTACTTTTATGAATAGTAATGTAAATATCTGATATGCAGGATGTATTTAGGCAACCCCTGTGAGAGGGTCGTTCGACCCCCAAAAGGGTCATGACCCACAGGTTGAGAACAGCTGCATTAGGGGATGTGGATGGATAAATACGGTGATAAATGTGGTAATGACAAAATTCAGCCAGGGGCAGGAGAAAAGGCGTGCTGCAGCGCGGCCATCAGAATGGGAGTCAGGGGCGGCCTTATGGCATCATGACAGAGAGAGTGTGTACTTGCCCCCAGCTCCAAGCGCTCTCAAGCTCCCAGACCACATGGTGGTGGGGATGTGCTGGTTGGTCCAGGAGAGTGACAGCCGATGTGTAGAGACAGCGTTTTAAAAGAGCAGCTAAGTGCATCTCAGCTAGCACAGATACTAATGAGATTAAATGCATATACAGTTGTTGTAGAATATAGTTTAAAAAGTACATAGGAGAGTTAGCATTTTTAGTACTTTAGTATAATATTTAAGCACACAGTCTATTAACTCTGGGCCATGTGCTCATTATCCTACTGTCTGTTTTAGTCATTATACCACCCACAAAGCATGTGCATGTGTGAGCGTTAGGTTTTGGAAGAACCTGAGGTCTGGGGAGCTGTTGTGGTTTTTCCTTCCTGATATTCATACATTGGTACAGAATGTGTCTGAGTGTCTAGGAATTATAGAAAATGAGAAGCACAGGGAAGATTTTGTGCTTCATCATGAAAGGACTACATATCCTATCTAAGAAAAGAGTGATATGCAAATTAGGCATCACTCCACAAAGATAGCTGCCCCCATGGCCACAAGATGGCGGTGCCCAGTCCAGCTCAGCTCTGCCACTGAAGTGGTCAGGCCTGTTAGCCAGGCAGGTGGCAGGGGAGGCAGGGGGAGCAAGGGGCAGAACAGGCGATCAGAGGGGACTGAGGGTTTCCTGCCCAGGCCAGAGGGCTTCACCAGAGGCCTCAGGCATGGGCAAGGGCAGAGCCAGTGATCAGAGGGGGGGCAGGGGCAGAGCTGGTGATCACAGAGGGGTATGAGGGTGCCCTACCCAGGCATCAGGCCTGGGCCAGAGACCTCAGGCCTAGGCAGGAGCAAGGCTGGAGATCGCAGGGGCCTGGGCTCCAGTGGAGCCAGCAAAGCAGGGGCCTGAGGGTCCCCTGCCCAGGCCTGCAGCCTTGGCCAGAGGCTGCCAGTGGGGCAAGGGCAGAGCCGGCGATGGCAGGGGGCAGGATCAGAGCTGGTGATCACAGAGGCCTGGGCTCTGTGAAGCCAGCGATCAGAAGGGCTTGGGCGTCTTCTGCCCAGGCCTGCATCCTCGGCCAGAGGTTACAGGCCTGGGCAGGGGTGGAACTGGGATAGGAGGGGCAGGGGTGGAGCCGGTGATCCCAGTGAACTACAGAGGAAACACCTTTTCTTACCACTCATTGGCTAAGCTCCCTGTATGCCACTGGTAATATTCTTAGTAACTTGGGTAATAAGAATCTTTAAAGGTGATCTAGGGTTTTTCCACCACACTCCTAGAGAAAAACAAATGAAGGTCCACTGCTGGAGGGCTAAGAAATGTCATATCCTGCCCTAGCCAGTTTGGCTCAGTGCATAATGCCTCAGCCTTCTGACTGCAGGATGTGGGTTCAATTCTGACCAAGGGCATGTACCTAGGTTGCAGGCTCCTCCCTGGCCGGGGCCCAGGTCAGGGCTCACGTAGGAGGCAACCAATCAAAGTGTTCCTCTCACTTAGATGTTTCTCTGTTTTTTTCTACTCTTCCATATTCTCTAAATATCAATGGAAACATATCCTCAGGTGAGAATAAAAAAAAGAAAGAAAGAAAGAAAGAAATGTCATATCCTATGAAAGCCACATCTTGAAAATGCCTAAAGAAAGTTATCATTTTTTCATGGTGAAGGGACTGGAGTCCGTGTTGATGAAAACACCTTGGTGGCTGTGGTGACTGGCAGTGGCTCAGCAATGGGGCTGGTGGCTTCCCCTGATTAGCCTGGTCACCTCCCACAAAGGGAGGCCAGACTATG
This sequence comes from Murina feae, assembly GCA_004026665.1. Lineage (NCBI taxonomy): Eukaryota > Metazoa > Chordata > Mammalia > Chiroptera > Vespertilionidae > Murina > Murina feae. Next base: position 6,316 of record PVJC01034391.1, on the reverse strand, counting down.
GCTTAGGCCTGCTCCCCAAGGGGCACAGAGAGTGGGCCTAAGCTGTCAGTAGGACACCCCCTGAGGGCTCCCAATATGTGAAAGGGGGCAGGCTGGGCTGAGGAGCCCCCCCCCAATGCAGGAAATTCATACACTGGGCCCCTAGTCTAAAATAAAAAGCTAAGCAGAAGCAATCTTAATATCTTGTTGATTACATGCCAGAAAGAAAAAGAAAAGGCAGTGTGTCCTGCTGAGAACATGTGCTCTGCCTGCCTGTGGGGGCTATAGGCCACTGACTGTCTCGGGAGCGTGCACACCCGCACACTGAGGAGCAAGCTCTTTTGTATATTATTTGTCATTAAGTATCTCATGATTGGGTTTGGATGAATGCTGCTGTAAGTTCACATTATTATTATTTTTAATATATTTCATTGATTTTCCACAGAGAGAGAGAGGGATAGAGAGTCAGAAACACCAATGAGAGAGAAACATCGATCAGCTGTCTCCTTCCTGCACACTCCCTACTGGGGATGTGCCCGCAACCAAGGTATATGCCCTTGACCGGAATCGAACCTGGGACCCCCGAGTCCGCAGGCTGATGCTCTATCCACTGAGCCAAACCAGTCAGGGCCACATTATTTTTTTTTGGTATCCTTTCCAGCAATCAAACAAAGTTCTTCAGTTAAATCCTGTGTTCCTCTGTGTAAGTGACATTTCCATATTTTGTAATACTCAATATTTGGAGGAAGGGAATTTACATATATTACAAGAGGCTCGGTGCACTTCGTGCATGGGTAGGGTCCCTAGGCCTGGCCTGTGATCAGGGCCGATCTTCCCTGACTGCCGGCAGCTGGCCTTGCCTCCCCCCTCCAACACGGTCGCCCTCTATGTATGGGGCAACAGGCGGGGTGATTGGAGCCCTGCTCACTGGCACCCGCCTTGGCCTGGTGCCGGCTGTTCCTCATTCCCCATCAGGCAATCAGAGCCTGCCGTCCCAGGGGCATTGTGGGGAGGGATGGAGAGGTTGGCCAGCATGCCTGGATAGATGGGGTGATTGGGGCCTGTGGGCTGGGGGCAGCACCTGCGTTGAGCATCTGCCCCCTGGTGGTCAGTCAATGTGCATCATAACGACCAGTCCTTCCACCATCTAGTTGATTTGCATATTACACTTTTAAATATATTGATTATTTTAAAGAAATATTTTGAAACAGGTTTTGAATAAAGATATATCTATACTTTTAGACTATTAATATTGAATTTTTACTAGATATAAGGTGGTTTGATCATATTAGAACATTTACTTTCTTCTCCATCCTTTTAAATTGAAAGGTAGCAGCCTCCAATCGAATTTTCTATAAGTATTTAATCTTCATAAAATTTAGGTCTTTTTAAAAAAGCGTTGAGCAAACCTCTGTATCAAAGCAATGAATACCAGTTTGTGGAGTTGTCTGAATGGTGCACAAGCGTGTTTCCTTGTGATGCTTGATTTCACAGCTGCCACATAAGGCTGTGGAGTCTGTCCGAGACCGATTCTTTGTTCATACTGAGCACAGTCTGAATTAAACAAAAATTCTAGGTAGAACCCAAACAGAAGGTGTTTATTCCTTTATTGCCCCACAGGGAACATCTAGTTTGAGTTCTCTGAGAGCCATGACCGTGTGAATATGACGTAATTCACAGAATTACTCTCGCTGAGAAACACTCATCTACAGGAGATGTTTGGCTGCCGAGCATCCAGTCTCCTTCCTGAAAACACTTCACTTCCATGAGGAGAACACTGGGTCTGCCACTTCCTATAGGTAGGGACTGTGGCCCGGGAGCTCCCCCAGCCTGGCCCCGATGGCAGCACTGCTGCTTGGTCTTGCCTGGTGTCGCTCTGTTACCTTGCAGAGCGCCCTTGACTCTCTCAGAGCCGCCAGAAAGTCCCCTCTCCTGATGGAACCACAGCCCATTGGTTGCTGATCACCTACACAAGAATGTTAATTGGCTGAGGAAGCAGACCTTTCCTGGCTAAGGGGGATTTTACTGTCAGTCGGTCCTGCTGTCTTGTATGGTTGGTGGCTGTCTAGAATACACCGCTGGAGCGGTCCAGTCCGCGTGCTTGCTGTGTGCGGCCTGCCTGGAGGGCGCGGCTGGTGCGGCTGTGGGCCATCATGGGCTTGGCAGGGCTTTTCTGTTGCTGCATTGCATGTAAAAGTTTAGGACTGCTTCCCAGGGCCCTGGTGCGTGTCATCAAGGGACAGCCAAAATAAATGTTTCTTCAGCTGAGTTTTTATGTCATCATTTTTAAAAATAAGCACCATAGTAGTGCACTTCTTTCTCTTGTGATTATAAAGTGACAATTTTAGGTTTGGAAGCATGATCAAACTTGAAGCATTATATTTTAAGACACAGATATAGAATAAGATATACTTTTGTCATTGAAGGCATTTGTTTCCTACTCAAATTAAAGTATTGCTGGGAGAATTGTGTATTGAGAAGAAGTGTATTTTGTCCCAGTTACATTTCGATCTGCCGCTGCATCGTTCTGGTGTTGGGTTGCTCTCTGACTCACCTCTGGGCAGACGCGCACTCCTAGCTTACTCAGCCCTCGGGGGGAGCTGAGAGCAGTTCCTCAGCCGCGTGGAAAGGGTAATGATCTGAACCGCATCACCTCAATAGAAGGTGTGAGAGTATTCAGACCAGCATCTAGTTTTACATTCTTGTCTATTAAATAGATGCTCCTTTTCTATTCTGTGCCTAGATGTGTTATGCCCAGTATCTTGGAATGTAGTTACACATCACAGTTGGGAATGTATGAACTTACCCCAAGATCTAGGTTTAGCAATGCATGCGCTAGAAACAGTGCCTCAGCTTTCAAAAGAAGACGGTGAAATAATTGCAGTTGGTATGTTAGCATAAAAAAATAGACGCTTGGGTTTTAAAACCTGTATATGAAGTGTCCTATTTTCCTAGTGTGAGTGTGCCTGTGTGTTCTTTGCCCATTCATAGGTTTGCAGATGCTTTAAATGTGCCCTTTCCAGCACAGGAGTGAGCTGTGTTGGGGTGAGTTCCCTGACCTGGAAGACGTTCTCACTCTAGGACTGTTTCACAGGATGAGCACCTGCGGGCAGGACTCTCATCCAGATGACGTGCCTTGTGCTGTCATGGGTAAAAGGAGAAAACTGTCCGTGCAGTTTTCTCCTTTTACCCATGAGGACGCTTTTAATGTAATGGTGTTGAGAGGAGTTGACTCTGTGGTCTTTATCTTACCTCCCAGAAGGCATCCTCTGAGTCACCTGGAGTTAATGTCTAAAGACCAGAGCAGCATGGAGGGGAAGCTGGGCGTTAGCGGGACAGACCTGTGAGTCGAAGGTGTATGGTCAGCAGTGATATCTGGGTACAGGGGCCAGAACTAGCCAAACCATCTATTGTTCTTCAGGAACTAGTGTGGAAAGGCTATTCCAAGTGGTAACGCAAGGAACACATTCAGGGAGTAAGGAAAAGAAGGTAGGAAAGGGCAGTCGAATCCCTTTGTCACCCCTCTGCCCTGCCTGCCTAGGTACCAGCACCCCAGAGAAGAGGCAAGCGAATGCCACCATGAGAGACCTGGGCTCCCTGAACCACTGACAGCAAGGCGGGACCTGGCGGTGGAACGCACCGGTCTCTCTAGGTGTGGCCGCCGCTGAAGGGGCGCAGGCGTCCAGCGGTAGCCCTACTGCATCGCCTCCCGCTGTGCAGGACGGTGCGAGGCCAGCGGGGGAGGCCCACGGGAATGGGAAATGCAGGCACCGCAGAACGTGCATCTGGCCACCTTAGATGACTGTGTGTGTCCATATAACCATCAAGAAAGAACGAGATGCCACAGGAAGGGAGCAGGTGACTGGGCAGAGGGACAGAGACTGCATCCCATGCTGTGAAGGTTTGGTTATGCGACCGGGTTCAAGTCATTTACTTGTGTGGCAAGTTATGAGTTATGACAGGTTACTTACGTCTGTGAGCCTCTCTTTATGTGTAAAGTGAGAGTGATACATCTATATTTCAAAGCTATCGTGGGCTTATTATATTTAAAACCAGTTCATAGGCATTAAAGCACCAAGTAGATGCTAGTTATCCCATGGATGTAGCATTGGAAACTGGGTCCATTAGCGCTCGTGTTGCTAACCCCAGGGCTTCGCGATGCGTCGATGCGTCGGCGGGGAAGCTGGCACTCCCTCTGCTGCTGTCTGAACTGAGACTTGGGTTAGGGTGCTGGGATCGGACCTTGCTTCTGAGCAGCACTGCGCTTCTCAACATCCCCACCAAGTACACGGAGGAGGGAGCACACGCCAGCTGGAGGCTCGGTTGGCTGGAGCATCGCCCATGCACCAGAAGGGTGCAGATTCGGTTCCCTCAGGGCACACACACCTAGGCTGGGTTGTGGGTTTGATCCCCAGTTGGGGTCTATATGGGAGGCAACCAACAGACATTTCCCTCTCACATAGATCTCTCTCTCTCTCTCTCTCTCTCTCTCTCTCTCTTTCTTTCTCTCTCTCTCTCTCTCCCCTCTTCCCCTCTCTCTCCCTCCCTTCTACTCTCTCTAAAAAGGCAATGGGAAAAATATCCTCAGGTGAAGATTAACAGAAAAATTTTAAATCTCACTCTATTTTACAATTTATGTAAAGTTTTCAGTCAAGCCTGTACAGTATTTATAATAAACTACACATGCCTTTTAAGTTATCTGTGAATAAGATGTTAAAGGGGGGAGGGCTCCCGCCTGCCCTGTTAATGGGTAGGCATGGGGGGGGCCCTGCCTGTGGCTTCAGGTGCCCTGGACACAGGAGCGCACATGCCCATCTCCTGGCTTCTCTTACTCGTTAAAGAAGAGGATTGACTCTTTGGGGCCTGTGTTCCCTTTTGGGCAATAATTTCATGTAACAGATATTGCAAGGAACTCTTGACCTGATTACAAAATCAAGTGATATGACACACTTATTTGTACAGAGTAGTTTCTGGGTGTTGTGCAATTCTTAGCCATGTGGGCCTTCACAGAAGGCCTTGCTCAATCGTTTATTATTGTAGAGACTTCAGACTATCAGGTTTTATTTGCTGGAAACATCTTGAAAGGTCGTCATCAGGGATGACATTTCACTGTGCTATTCCTCCACTGTTGTGTGTGATTAGCAGCTTTCCGCTCTATGCCTGGAAACCCTTAAGGTTTCTGGTGAAGGTCAGCTGAGCACTGAGCTCTGTTGTTTGCCATCTGCCCATGTCAAGGCCTCCCCAGAATGAAAGCACCAGCTCTAGCCGGGAAATGATGGTGTAATCATCAGCCAGCACACGGCAAAGCAAGGGCGAGGTGTCAGCAAACCAGGAGTCAGGCACTTCTGGAACATAAGAGGGGAGGCAGGTTGAGAAGCTCTAGGCTGGATATACTGCAAGGGCCTCCCGAGTGCTCGGAGTCCGCAGCTGTTTTAAATGTTTGTATTGATTTTAGGAAAGAAGAGGGGGAGAGAGAGAGAGAGAGACAGACATCAGTGATGAGAGACACACACTGATTGGCTGCCTCCTGCACTCACCCTGACTAGGGCTGGGGATTGAGGCTGCAACCTAGGCACGTGCCATTGACTGGAATCAAACCTGGGACCCTTCAGTCCGCAGGCCAATGCTCTATCCACTGAGCTAAACCGGTTAGGGCTGCAGCTGTTTGGTTATCAACTGAGTGGTTTCCAAAAGCAGGGTAGGGCTGAAGGACTGTGTGAAGTGTAGCACAGGTTAGGTCCACACCCACGCACACCCACACGTAAAGCAGGGCATGGGTCTGTTCCTGGTGTGTGTGGCCAGACACAAAGGTGTGCTTATCTAGGGTAAAACTCTACAGGGCCAGGCAGTTTCCAGATTTGGTGAAAACTAAATTAGACCCGAATACCTTGCGACATTTATTACACGTAATTAACTTATGTCCTATGTATCTAAGAGCTGTGTATGCTCATGGGGAGATTTAAAAATACTCATTCATATAATTTCCTGTTAGCTTTATTCTCACACAAAACTCTGCTTGAGAAAGGCTATCAACTACTAAAGAAATCAAACATAGCTAATAAGCCAATAGTGAAGGTAGAATGGAATACTAAAAATGCTCAATCACCAGGCAAGAAAAGAACAAGCTGTAAAGGTTAGATGAGAAAAATAGAAAGCAAAAATCAGGATGGCAAATTTAATCTTAACCATGCTGATAAGTAAATTAAATGTAAGTTGTTTTGTACAAGGTGATTACACAGCCGAGGCTGTCAGACTGGTTAAAAAAGTAAGACTCAAGTATATGCTGTTTTTAAGAGACACATTAACGATAGCGATGCAGTTAGGTTGCACTGAAAGG
>PVJC01034390.1:0-18840 GCA_004026665.1 Murina feae | reverse complement strand
CCTTTAAGGCGGCCTTCTAACTACTAACGAAGCCTCCTCTGCTTCACCTCGCAGCGTCTATAATGAAACAATTGTTACTTTTACTGGTTAGGCCGGAGCTGCTCTTTCCTTCAGCTCCGGAGGATTCTATGATTGTTACAATGTTTCAAAAAGCTGTGTTTCGCTAGAGGCAGTTTAATCGGAGCTGAGCTGAGGGGGGCAGCTTCACTTTCGCTCCTGCCGCAATGGAAGGGGCTGTTTACTCAGGTCCGGGAGTGGCGGCCGCCATGTTGGCTGGGCTAATTTGCATACAGCCGCTCTGATTGGCTGGTGGGCGTGGCTTACCCTGTCTCGGAGAAACAGTTAATTTTAATATTTCGCTTTTATTAGTTTAGATTACAATATGTTTTTATTGCACTGTATTAAACAGTTCAAAGGACATGGTGTCAGCATATTTCATTCTGGCATTAACTATAGGCTAGTGCTTATGCACATAGTAAAACCTACTTATATGGATAACAGTAGGTGTTAACATGTGTAAAATCCATGGTGGTGTATATTTCAGCATGTTATAGATAACCAATGTGCCTCTCTTATATTGTTTAAATAATGTGTCCCATCACCTGTGGAGTGCAATATACTTGGAATTCACATGCCAGTCACATCAAGAACACTGATCTCCTTCAAACACCATTCCCCACCCCACTAAAATAGCCAAGATGACTGATTAGACAGGCTAGATGTGGATTCTAGGGCAGGTCCAGAGGCTGGGACAGTCCACTGTTCTGAATAGCAGGCTCTGGATCCTGTGGCAGGTGCATCAGGGAGGTGGGGAATCCCTTCTCCAGTTGTAGACAGTGACAGGGCTTCTCTTCAGACTAACTGGTGCTCCACCCTCAGGCATTTCTAACTCCCTCCCATGATCATCTCCTTGGTGGACTCGAAGGTCCGCAGATGGTGGACATGGAAGACAGTAAAGGTTCCTGTGTCAGGCAGTTCATAGATGTGAGGTGGAAATTGCAACTACCTGGACTAATGCCAGTAATAGTAAAGTAATGGCTGAGTGGACTAAGGCTGCATTTCAGAAAGGGAAGGGGAGGACCGCCAAAGATGGAACCTGTTTCCAGAGATTAAATGTGCATCATTATGGGAAGGTCGAACACAGAGGCTCTAGGGGGAATGAGTCTGTGGGCCCTTGAGCGGATGTTTGCCTTCAAAGGACCAAGGTCCAAAGTACTTTCATGTGCAGATTCTTTTCAGGGAACAAGGTGACCTCAGCCCCTATCTTTAGCCACTTATTATGTTAAAAATTATTCTCTTAATTGTGTTAAGGAATATGGAAAGAATACTTTAGTTTTATCAAATAAAGTACAGAAATTTAAGTGCCTTTGCCTAATTATACAAGCAGCCTTATTTAATTACATAAATGTGTCTCTCTTGTGAGCAGTTTTCTCTTTCTGAACTAGTTTGTAAATGACAGCAGACCCTGGGCTCATTGTGAATGACTTTAGTTATTGGCTAAGGTAACATTTAGAGACAGTTTTACAACATCGTGTGTCTTACAATACTTCATTAAAATATGCTCTATGATTATTAGGATACGATGCAGATGGGTTGGCTAAACCTTTTGGGAAGTTGCAAACTCAAATAAATGATTTGATGATCACACCTATCTTTGTTGCATTCGAAGTCAGTGGGTTCTTTGCTCAGAAGATGTGCTTCTGTGAAGACAAGAAAGCCCCCAGAATGTATCTGAGAAAGACTTCGAGTTATCAATATCTGTGATTCAGAGTTATTTCACATACAAATGAAAATGCACATTCAATGGACCTATTGTATCGCAGACATTTTGGGGACTGCTAATTTATTATACTGATTATATGTAGTCTGCAGTGTGAATGAAAAATTGATAGAAAAATGAAATCTAATACTAAGCGTAGCATGGTGTATGGGATTATGACTTGATTTTCATCATATGAATAGAATAGAGAAACAAACAGATTTTTATTATGCCGTGCTAGAAATTCCATGTTAGAATTTTTCCTATGAAAACATACATATAAATATTAACTCATAAAGTATTTCAAATCTCTAGTGAGTAGAGATAACCAATTTAATTCTTTAAAATTCATTTAGAAACAACTTATTTATGGAAAAATGTTATTAGATTTATGTATAGTCTTATGAATATTTAATAGATTCATACCATTTTGCATAGGATTTACTTAGAATATTAGCTTGTGGGCAATGATTTTAAATTTGAGGTTTTCAATAATTACAGATATAAAATGCTCAAGGTGAGGTATTTCAGATTTCCCAAACCAAATAAGCAGAAAGTCAACAATATAATTAACCTTGGATTCTCTATCCTATATAGTAAAGAGGTAATATGCAAATTGACCATCAATCCAACACACAGGATGGCCGCCCCTATGTGGACACAAGATGGCCAGCAGGGAAGGGAAGTTGGGGGGTGACCAGGCCTGCAGAGGAGGGCAGTTGGGAACAACCAGAATGCCAGGGGAGAGCAGTTAGGGGTGACCAGGCTGGCAAGGGAGGGAAGTTAGGGGTGACTGAGCCAGCAGGGGAGGACAGTTAGGGTCAACCAGGCCAGCAGGAGAGGGCAGTTAGAGGCAGTTGGGCTGGCAGTGGAGCAGTTAGGCATTGATCAGGCTGTCAGGGGAGTGGTTAGGGGTAGATCAGGCTGGCAGGCAGAAGCAATTAGGGGCAATCAGGCAAGCAGGCAGGCAGGTGAGCGGTTGGGAGCCAGCAGTCCTGGATTATGAGAGGGATGTCTGACCTCCTAAATGGGCAGTTGGACATCCCTTATGGGTTCCCAGATTGAAGAGGGTGCAGGCTGGGCTGAGGGACGGTCCCCCACCCCCCCCACATATTTTGTGCACCAGACCTCTAGTTTTAAAATAAGATTTATTTATAATATTCCCAATATCTTTCCAATGTCTATTTTGGGAAATGTTAATAAAAAATACACATCCAAGTTTCTTCCTGTTGCATGCAAAGCACAAATAATAGTATTATTTTCAAAAAATAATAATGGACATCTGATTAACTTTTCTGAGATCAAATGTAAAGAGATTAGATGCTTTTCTGGCATAATTAAAAACAGAAACAGGTTAGGAATAAGTCATCCATAGAGCCTGAGAAATTGAGTCAGGGAAAGCCAGCAAATGAAAAATATCGCAAATGACAGTTAATAACTGTCCTAATTTTATAGTAATTGACAGTGATTTCATCAGAACTACTGCCTGTTTAAAGATGTTTATACTGCAGAAGTTATTGAATGGATTTTATTCAGTATGATGTGGTTTTAAAACGTCTTCAATTTTTCTCCCAATTTTTTTATTTCCAATTATGCTTAGGGGATATTTATTTTACCAGATTATTCACACTTGAGGGTGTTAGGGTCACCAAAGGAGAAATGCACAAGGCCAAAAGGAGTAAAGAATTATGAATTTGTTAGGTCATCTGGATACCAGATGGACTGAGTCCCAAAATGGCACCAGCCCCTGAAGACAGGGAGTCAGAGGTTTTGAAAGGACTCTAGGAGGACTTTTTCTGGGCAGAGAATTCTCTGTGCAGGTCCAGATTCTGGTAAACTCTGGAGGGGAGATGTATTGGTCTTAGCAAGTGGAATGTGGTCTAAGCAAGTGGAATATCCATTGTGAAGTGGCCTAAAGGTCAGTTCCCAGTGGCGGGGCATTGATTCAATTATTTAGTCAGACATAACAGAGGGAAAGCAGTGAACAGCACTGGCCTACCTTGGAAATTTGCTCCCTTCCATTGATTTATGTCCTTATCCAGCCAATTTGTGCCTCAGCAAAATGACCAATTATTATCTGACCTGGACCTCCTAGTGGGGCATGGTTGTTGACCCACATTCTGTAGTAAACATTTCACATTGAAATGTTAGGGGTATGAGGCTATGCCATCAGGAAAACTAATAAACCAACCAAGAAGAAAAGACAAAAAGAGTCAGTTATTCTTAAACCATTTCCTATTCTATTTCTGCATCTTGAAAACAAAAACAGTATTTACCTACAGACACCAAGCATTTGATTTTTCACTGAAGTTTTCCTTATGATCTGCCAACATAACTTTTCTAAGCCTGTGAAATTTTGGAATTAAAAGGATTCCATAATAATAGAAAGGAGAGTTGAGAGCCAGAATTATAACCAAGTGGAAGGAAGAGATGGAAACATTAATGCGTGTCTACAAATCATAATGGAGAGATAGTTGGTGGAGAGAAGATCTTTGAATGGCTGCCTCCTCCATGCCCCCTATTGGAGATTGAGGCTTCAACCTTGGCATGTGCCCTGACCAGGAATCAGTGACCTCCTGGTTCATAGGTTGATGCTCAACCACTGAGAGCCACACTGGCCAATTTTACATCCACTGAACAAGTTTGTGGCTGCCAGCACCTTCCTGTTCCCACCTTGGTCAGGACACATCGTAAGCTCCAGCTTACCTGTCTCAGGGCTCCTCCAGCTATCCGATTGGCTTTTTTTTTTTCAAACAGAGAAAGTGGATAGTAGAATAAAATTGATTGATATGAGAAGATATTTATACAATAAACACAAAGAAATACATTGACATGTAGCTAAAATGGAAGCAAGTTTGTCCACCCTCATTTAAAGTGTGACCTATCCAGTTAGAGTTACTGCTGTCCCATTTCCATTCTCAAGGTGTGGCCAGACCAGTGCATAACAGGAAAATGATAAAGCATTTCCCACCTGCTTTGCCTACAATCCTTCCTTAGACAATTTCATTGAGCACAGAATAGAAAATCTTTTACTTGATGGAAACTGCTTTATGGCCAATGCCTTTCCACCAACTATCTCTCCATTATGATTTGTAGACACACATTTGGAAGCTACAACTTACAATAATCCTCTGTAATAAAAGCCTAATATACTAAGTGTCTGGTCAAATGTTCAACCAAAGTGCAATATGCTAATGATACGCTAAGACTGTTCAACTGCTCACTATGACGTGTACTGACCACCAGGAGGCTGGTGGTCGGCCAGTAGATTAGCTTACTGCTGGGGTCTGGCCAATCAGGACTGAGCAAGATGGCCCAGACATGCCCTGGATCCCTCCTGTGGTCCCTCCCCAGCTGGCTAACCTCCTGCATCCCTCTCTGGCCCCGATTGTATACCAGTGGGGTCCCTCGGCCTGGCCTATGCCCTCTAGCAATCTGGGAATCCTTGGGGGATGTCAAAGAGCCAGTTTTAACATAAAAGGCTAATATGCAAATTGACCAAAGGGCAGACCGACTGGTCACTATAATGCACATTGACCACCAGGGGGCAGATGCTCAATGAAGGAGCTGCCCCTTGCTGGTCAGAGTGCTCCCACAGGGGGAGCGCTGCTCAACCAGAAGCCAGGCTCATGGCTTGCAAGTGCAGCAGCATTGGTGGGAGCCTCTCCCGCCTTCGCAGTAGCACTAAGGATGTCCAACTAACGGCTTAGGCCCCTGGAGTGGGCCTAATCCGTTAGTTGGACATCCCCCGAGGGCTCCCAGACTGTGAGAAGATGTAGGCCAGGCTGAGGGACCCCCTCTTAAGTGCACACATTTTGTGCACCGGGTCTCTAGTGCAAAATAAGCAGGCATAGAAGTGGTGAGGGCGTGTCTTGCCCTGAAATGTGAAGTTGGTAGTAAGGGGGAGCAACAATTGAAAGAACAAGAGAGCCCACTCTCTGAGGAATGTCAGGTTTCATGTGCTCTTTCTGATAGGGGAAGGGTGGCTGGTTTTCACTCAGCAGTAAATTCCACTCAGCCTGTTTATCTGACCAGAGAGCAGGAGCAAGAGATCCCTCCTTAGTCCAGCAGAGCCAAACCAGGGAAGTGATGGATGGAGGCTGAGCACTTGGCCATGCATATCCAACTGCCATCCTCCAGGTTAATGTTTGAGAGGAGGATTCCAGCAGTCACAGAAGGGCTGTAAAAATGGTACCCACTCAAATCATCCTATGTAATAAAAGGCTAATGTGCAAATTGGCCCCTTCGGAGCTCAACCGACTGGGAGTTCAACTGCTTGCTATGATGTGTGCTGACCACCAGGGGACAGCATGGAACAAAGGAAGGCCCTGATAAGCCCTGATCACAGGCCGGGCCCAGGGAGCCTACACATGCACGAATTTCATGCACCAGGCCTCTAGTTTATGGGTAAACAATATGCTTAGCTAGCACTTTATTTGAAGATGGCTTAAGTTAAAACACAAAATCTAACAACTATAAAAGATTCTGCACATTTAATAAGCAGAACTCATGGCATAGCACATGCAAGAAAGGATGTTTCATGGAAACTGTTGGAGAACATAAAATACAATGAAAAGCACTGGTGATTTTTGGGTGTGAGCTTAATTTGAAATATCAAAGTAGTAAGTTCACATAGTAAATACAATAGCACAGAAAACCTTAGGGAAATCCCAGGAGCCATGCTCCTCCACTCCTTCCCTCATCCCACTGCCCACAGGGAAGTTTGCTGAAGTTTTTCAGGTTTTATTTCTAGGCTTACCTACATTGGCCTAGAAATTATTCATAAGTCTCCCTTTCCTGACTTTAATTTTAGACAGTTTATCTATCTTCAGTCATAACAGATGAGGACACTGTTTACCTTCATTACCCACCTCCCCAAATTGGATTTATATTATTACCCTTATTAATTAATGTGATAATGTTAAATAATGACATATTTAAAACTACTTTCTTCACCACATGCTTTTAACCATTTCTTTTGATAATCGTATATTAATGTTCTTCATAGTATGTCTCTTTCTGCTACTTTTAAAGTTAAAGGTTATTTGGTGTACATTATGTCTTGCAATATATTATAGAAATTAAATATACATTCTTTACACATATATATTTGTGTGTTTATGATTACATATACTTGACATGTGTAGATAGCCTCTAAGTCAAAAACATATTCCAGTATTGAGTATATTAATAGTATTCACTATGAGGCCAAGTGGTAGGTTAGGGTTTTAGGGTTTCATATCCTTTCTGTTCTAACATCATGTCCTACTTCATCAAGGCTTCCACTTATGCCCAGATTTTTCTGTGCCATCTTTTCTTTTAAATTGTCTAATTGTGAGCAACCACAACATAAAAACACACACTGATTTAGATGTGATTTCTACAAAGAAAATAAAATACGCTGAAATTAAAACCAGTGACTGATGCAAGAGGGAGGGTCCTGCAGATTGGGCCATCAGATTGGGCTACTTACAGAGGTCTCTGTAAGTAGGTGGCATGCTTATTGAGGCATAAATGGTAAGAAGAAGCCAACCATGGCAAGATCTTGGGGATATACTTTCTAGGCTGAGGAAGCAATGAGAAAGGTCAAATGTGAGGGTAAAAAGGTAGAGAAAAATAATGATGGCATCTATTTGGGCTTGAGTCACCAATCTATGGCATTTACAGATATGAGAAAGACAACACAAGCAGGTTGGGATGTGGATGTAGTGGGGGAACTGGAAGTTGAAATAAACTTGGATATCAAGTGGAAATGCAATGCAAATGTAGACAGTGAGATATATGAGTCTTTGTTTCTGAGGAGGGGTCAAAGTGTGGATATATATTATGGTTGGAAGTTTGATGTTCCTTGATGCTGTGGGGCTAGATACAATAAGCTAGACTATAGAGAAAAAATAGAAGAGAAGGGTCTGGGACCAAGGAACTCCAGTATTTTAGAGGCAGAGGGAAATGGCAATGCCAATAAGATTAAGAAGGCACAATCAATGAGGATTTACAAATTTCAGTTCAGTCTCTGACGCATTCCTTCCAGCGTCTTTCTTCTTAATATTTACTTATTGAAGTCAGCTGTCTCTTTGCTGCTGCTGGTTGTTCACGTGCCTGGCCATTTTTAGTGCAGTTTTTATATTGGACAAAGAAGAACCAGGTAGCTGGTGTGGACTTCCCCTACTGTTGTGCAAACAGAACTGTTGGGCACATGAGATCACGAAGGGGCCATGAAGGGAAAGACAGGGAATCGATTGTGTTAGCATGGATTTCAAGTTATCTTTTCATATTTCATGGATATATGAACTAACAATATATCTGGGAACTTAGAAAAATATCTATTTCATTCTACTAGATGTTATGCTTTTCTGCTTTACAGACCATCTCTCCAACTGTGTAGGTTTCATTTTCACAAATCATGTGCAGTAAGAATTTTGAAATAGCTTCAGACAGAACTTGTATTGATGGGGAAATGAGAACTTAATTTTATCTATTGTCTGCAAACATTCTGACCAAAATAACTAATTTAGAAAAAGTCATAACTTGAGTGAAATAGTAAATAAAACATCAAAGTGGCAGCTCATTTCATTTGCTGATATTTCTACATTCTCATTGACAAAGATGCAATTTAAATGAGTTTAGCATTTTGCTTTGATTCTGAAGGTAAAGCAAAAGTATAAATATGAAGAATAGCAAATATAATTGACTTACTGCTGTTTTTTTTGCTCTGTGCTCTATTTTCTTATCAGTAGATTGTCATTTTGTGGAAATTTTCATATGTGTTTAAAAGAGAATGACAGGATATACAACAGGGATTTTATACAGTCAATCTGAATGTATTCCATTAGTTCTACTCTTAATATGAACGTACATTATATTGTTGCTCTTGCTCAGTGGTTTTATTTTGCCATCTTAACATTTCTGTTTTGTCAAAATCTATAAATAAGAGAGGAAGGAGAGGGAGAGATAGAGAGAGAGAGAAACATCAATGATGAGAGAGAATCATTGATAGGCTGCCCCCTGCACACCTCTCCTGGGGATTGAGCCTGCAACACGGGCCTGTGCCCTGACCAGAAATTAAACTGTGACCTCCTGGTTCATAGGTCTATGCTCAACCACTGAGCCACTCCAAGCCATTATTATATTTAAAAACTACTCAATAGTCCTAACCGGTTTGGCTCAGTGGATAGAGCAACAGCCTGCGGACTGAAAGGTCCCAGGTTCGATTCTGGTCAAGGGCATGTACCTTGGTTATGGGCAAATCCCCAGTGGGAGGTGTGCAAGAGGCAGCTGATCAATGTTTCTCTCTCAGCCATGTTTCTAACTCTCTATCCCTCTCCCTTCCTCTCTGCAAAAAAAAAAAAATCAATAAAATATATTTTAATACACACACACACAAAAAAACAAAACAAAACAAAACAAAAAACATACAAAACTACTCAATAAACCCACACTCACCAGTAAGGGCCATGTCATCAGATGCCAAAATTATAAACTCAGATTATATTAGATTTTAATTATATTTCAAATTTGAATTAATGTTTTATTAACAAAGTTCACTTTAAAAATGAGCCCCAAAAAATCATCTCAGTAAACTTGTTGCCATTCTGATGATGGTGCTAATCCAGAGTAAACAGGGGAGAAACAAGGATTTCTCCTTCTTATACACTTCAAATAGCTCTAATCTCAACTGTCAGTGTTCTGTTGATTTTTCATATTTTGGTTTTAAGCATTATTGTTGTTCTTGTTTTTCTAAAAGGTAACACACCTTCCCACTTGACCCCACAGCTTATATGACTCTTTCAAACAAAGCAGGCTCTTCATGGGATGTCTGGACATTTGAAATATTTTTATGAGGACTTGATGTTAGAATTTATATTAGCTAACAAACTCAGTGTCATTATTCCAGGCCTTTACTCTAGAATAACCAGTTACTCATGCGCATCTTATTTTGGCATTGCCATTTTCATTAGTCTTAAAAACATGTATTCCTAAAAACTTGTTCAGAAGGAAGATCTTATGCCACGCAATCAAGTAAAATTAGTAAAATAAAAGAACAAAAAAAATGTAAAAGTTGGCAAATGGGTATCCCACAGGTCAAATCCAACTCAGTAAATGATTCTATGAGCCATAAAATTTCTTTTAAAATTTTGATCTGTCATTATATAAAAATCTATATCTCTCTGTCCTCTTTAAAAAGTAATAAAATATTAAAACTGCAGCATCATGTCTACAGGGCAAAAACCTGTAGAAGCTGAGTAGCAGCATCCACCTCTACTGTACAGTCCAACACAGGCTCTACAATTCCTAACACACATGCAGTGCTTAGCTCACCTGCACTGTCCCCCTGGCTTCACTAAGCATTAAATGTATCATCCTTATAATCCATCACATTTTTCAGAGACGGATGGATGAAGAAGACAGACTATCAGCCTGCCTTCAACATATACTGCACAATGTGTGGCAAAGATAAGAAGTTAACTGTGAAAACATTCCTCTTCGGAAAAGGAGAGGAGGAAAGAGCCACAGCAGTCACTGGTCCCAGGCAACCATGCAATCTGAGTGGTCAGGGAGAGCTTTTCTGACCCTGTGCTGGGAGCTGCTGATTGGATTCCTGTTTAGCACTCGGAGAGGACTTATCTGTGTGTAGCCACTAGGGTTTCATCCTTGTTTTTATCCTGTGCTGGCATTCTTGTTAGACATTATGCACTAAGTGCAGGTTTTGATGGCTTCCGGTGGAATTAACATTCAGGGTCAAAGGTTATTTCAGCCCAGGCTCGGGGTTTCTTTGGGAGGCAATTGCCTGAGAAATCTAGTAGACTTTCTATTGACGTCCAGTAAATTTCGTGTGTCAGTAACAAACAAAAGTTCTTTCTCAGACATCATTCTCATGCCTGGTTTATTTTTATTTTTTGCCTCTCCCAATATCTCCTTACATTTCTGTCTCATTCTCTCTGTACTTCCATCCCTTCCCCCCCCCCCCCACACACACACACACTTGGTAGCCAATCTGAGTCCATTGCAGATAGTGAACTCCATGGAAGTCTCCATCCTTATGTGATTTGTGTCCCTGTCAGAGTTTTAATGGGCTTTGTCTTTCAAAGGCTCTCTCATCCTTACCTCTTACTATTTGAGGTCTCAACAGTCACCTTTTGGATTCTTAAAATTACCATATTTGTATTTTCTCATGTCCTTTCTCTTTTTGTTTAGAATCCACCCTTTTCTTAAAATATCTTGCTGAAAATGGAAAGTACTGCCAACATACACTACTATTTTGACTTTTCCCCTTCAGTTTCACCTAGAGCTACCTTTACTCTGCCTTCCAAGTTACCACAGGCCACGGATTTCCCAGGTGTTTGCCCTCTGTCACATGCTCTCCATCTGTTCAACCTCCTGGCAGCTCGTTCACGTTCAACATTTGACGTTCAAGGTCTCCTGCTTGTGGCAGCAAGCCGGAGTGAGGAGGAGCACGGATGGGTCAGGTGTGTGGGTTCTGCACATTTCTTTAATCCAGCGCACCTTACTACAAAGGAGTAAGAAACCTATAGTTCAGGCCTCGTTATCAGAAAGGAGAGTCCATGGGTTTGCTGATGAGTTAGCCATCTCTGCCACAGGTGCTGAAGGCCACACAGGCACATGCTGCACAAGAGAAAAAAAGTAAGGGCCAGGGAATGTTGACAATGTCATTGCTTGAACTTCTTTACCTGGACACATACGTCTCATTGAGTACTTAACGCTATAGACGTTGCCATCCGGAATTCAAGGAGCTACTTCCTAAGCCATTGTTGGATGAGATCGCAGGCTCCAGAGCGAGGTCTCATGTTGAAGTAGGGCCCCTATGCCTCGCTCCGGTCACATGGGATGGGAAGTCATCCTTCCCTCTTCCGGAGGACCCAGCGTCGCTGAGTGTGGTTGTCTGGTTAGTTCTCTGACGTCTCCCCCCTTAATCTATAATGTTTAAGCCAAGGCCTAGCCATGTGGAAAACATGTGAGTGGATTGACACGTTTGACTCAAAATGTACTTTAAATTTACATGAATTATGTAAATATTATGCTAAAAACTGGACAGGTTTTAGCAGCTTGAGGACATATGTTTATAGCCTTTTGTTGTTTTATAGAAAACACTCCTATTTCTTAGAAGCTGACAAGGTTTTCTATTTTTAAAGTACTTTCATGCCATCAATATGCTGTTTGGTTAAGAATGGCGATTTTTAAAGTGTTATCCTTGATTTAAAGTGGTCTTTGTGATTAGTACTTTTTCTAGGTATTTAATCTGCATTTTCTGCTAAAGAAGGGAAACTTTGAAAGGCTCAGACTTTATTTTTGTCTTTATTTTTAGTAAGCAAATGGTTTCAGTAGAAAACCAGAATGACAGAAGAAAGAAAAGAAATAAGAAAGGACAGACGTTATGTTGCTTTAGTGTGAATTTAATCATGTTTTTTATAAAGGGGAAGAAAGAGCTTGCTGGAAGCACACTAGTGTTCCCAGCCAAGTCAGTGGATTACTGACTTACAATAGACACATGGAAGAGTGAGAGGTCATCTAACCCTACTTCTATAGAGGCCTAAAATGGCACATACTGTTCAAGGTTAAGCATATTCTTACTTTGTCCCAAATCGCATGGTTAATCTAAAAATGTGGTCTCGCCCTGACCAGCTTGGCTCAGTGGATAGAGCGCCCGCCTGCGGACTGAAGCGTCCCAGGTTTGATTCTGGTCAAGGACATGTACCTTGGTTGCTGGCACATCCCCAGTAGGGGGTGTGCAGGAGGCAGCTGATTGATGTTTCTCTCTCATTGATGTTTCTAACTCTCTATCCCTCTCCCTTCCTCTCTGTAAAAAATCAATAAAATATATATTTAAAAAAATAAAAATAAAAATGTAGTCTCTAGCCCTACTTCCAGACATTCTTCAGGCTGAGTAAAAATATAGACCATTAATTGTGTGTCTACCCTATTACAGAAGTAAAGGTTAATTCTTAAGCAACATGTAATAAAATGCTTTTGTCACCCATGGAATACCCCATATACTGTCTTAAGAGAAAACATATGCTCCATTGTGTGAAGCTTAAAAGTCTGAGCTACACAGTAATCTACAATATGTTGATGTGGCAGAGGTGTTCAATGATTTATTAGATACAGGCATATTAGAGAAAATTATTGAAAATCAGTATGTGCCATTTGTTAACCCTCTTAGATAAAAAAAAAAGATGACAGACATGACAAATATTTAGCTAAACTGAACCTTAAATGCTTCACTTGTATCATTGCTGAAGATGAATATTTGTTGAAATAACTCAGGGGTGGTGCCTTAGAAATTAAAAATTGTATTTCTTGTCCTGGCAGCATGGTTGCCTCTAAGGATAACTAAGGAGCACAGTGTGTTTGGACAGCTAGGTGGCACTGGTGCCTTATCCTTTCAATCCTAGAAAAGCAAATTCAAAAATCACACTGTCTCCTCCCGCGCAGGGTCCAGCGTACAGTGATGCTGGGCTTCACCTTTGCGGTGATTTAGGGAACACTCTGCAGTAAATGTCGCAACTGCTATTGTCTTCAGAGAACCCCAGCTACCCTCTAGCTTCCCAGGTCATAGATACGGACCTTGAATTCCCTATTTTATTTTATTTTTCATTTACAGAAAAAAAAAAACACCAATATTTTTAATAGAAGGAAGACTTTTTTTATTAAAAAAAATGTTTCCATGGAAATAAGAATAAAAACAGACACTAAGATATTAAAAAGTTAATCCAAAGCAATTTTGTTATGATTCAAGGGGTAAAAGTGAAATTTCATAGCATGCAACCACAAGGACACGTTGAACTGCCTAGGTCATACATACCTAGTAAAGGCAATATTTTTCTCTCTCATAATTATAATTTTATTTAAAACAATATGTACTTTCTTATTAATAATTTATAATAGGTAGTTAATTTATGGCTCTGTTTTTACAATGAATTAATTGCATTTATTCTGATAAATGCACACACACAAAAATGTATACAGTTTTTTAAAGTTCTGCCATAAATGTGCAGAGTCTTTGTACTATGCTACTGTAAAAAAAGAAGGAATTCTTACCATTTGCAACAGCATGGATGGGACTGGAGAGCATTATGCTAAGTGAAATAAGCCAGTCAATGAAAGGCAATATTTAAGTTTTGACTATCAGCATGCAAAATTAAATAGAAACACTAAGTCCATATGTAAGTCTTACAGTGTCAGGCACTGATGTAAGTACTTTGCATATATTCACTCACTTATTCCCTACAACAACTTCTAAAGTGGGCACACGACTCACCCCTTTTTGTGGATGAGGATTCTGGGAGGGAGGAGCAGTAGCTTTCCCACCCCATGCAGCCACAGTGATAGAACAGAGCTTCACACACAAGGAGAATTTTCTATCTCAATCACTACGCTAAGTTGCCTTCATAAGAGCCATCCTAACCCCCGCTATAAATGATCTGAATATGATACAGATACTTAAAGTGTAAAATTAAAATAAATGGAAAAGAGAATTGTGCCTTTATGTGATATGGACATAATAACTACAGGATTAATAACTTTACATCTTTGAAATGCTATAGAATTTAAACTTTTCTTGCATGTAATATAAATATATTAGAGACTGTAAGACACATCAACAAATACATTAAGTTACCCTTGAACTGGCTTATTTTGAATCTAAATACCCAGACACCAGCAATAATGTTTCCAGATAATGATGTAGAAATATATGTCTTTGAATTTTCACTTTTCATTTTCATTAGTAGGATCCTTGACAAGTATTTTTTTGTATCTTAAACATTATTTTCAAAAAGATATATATAGACATTGAAGAAGTATTTTAACATTCCATGGACCAGGACAGTGGGCAAAGCATCAGAACAGAGAAGAATGTAGTTGCATTGGTCTTCTATTGCTGCATAGTGGGTTACCAAAGGAATTGCTTCAACAGTAGCTGTTTATTAGCTCCTAGTTCATAGGTCAGAAATCCAGAAGACCTGGGTCCTCTGCAGAGGCTCTCAGAAGCCTCAGTGAGAATATTGACAAACTGGGACCCTTCTCTGGAGAAATGGGGAGGAACCATTCAATCAGGGCGGGCCGAATCCAGTTTCTTATGGTTGTAAGATTAAGGTCCCCATGTTTAGCTGTCTGTTTGCCAGGGGCTGTTCCCAGATTCTGGAGGCTGCCCACATCCTTGCCTCATGGCTCACTCATCATTCATCTTTCCTCCATCTTCAAAGCCAGCGGCCATGTATCAAATCCTTCTCTTTCTGTGAATCTCCCTAATGTCCCATCGTGTCTTCGTCTTAGGCCTTTTAAAGGCCCAGGGGTTAAATCAGTCACACTGGCTAATCTCCACATTTTAAGGTCATTTGACTCGGGTCTTTAATTACAGTTGCAAAATCCCTGCAGTACCGAGTTAGAGTTTGACTACTAACCGACAGGAATCTTAGGGAGTCATCTTTAGAATTTTGCCTACCATCAAAGTACAGTTTTGTTCTATCTTACAATTCTTTGTGAGTGGGTATACTGTTCCTAATGTGAAGATGAGTATTATCATGTATAATAAATTTAGAGATTAAACAACCCAAAATATAATAATAACCAGTATCAGCCAGGTGCATTAAATGTTACTGGAACTTTGAGTACATTTCCCCCTGGGATCCTTCCACAGCTCCCCAAGTAAGAAGCTGAATTTCATAGACTTTTAGTAACTTGCTAATATCAGACAACCAGTAAATGAGATAGCCAGACACCAAGACAGGAACTGAATGAATATAGTGTCTGTGGTTTCTGCAATATGGCATGGGGGAAAAGGGTCTAAGAGTCTCATCCTTGAGAGGAAAGTTATGCTTCAAGCAGGAAGATTAAATAAAATTTCTTATGCAACATCAATATGATAAATGATTTATTATAGATAGCATAAAATATGTTATATGTACACTAGAGTCCCAGTGTGTGCACCCAGGGGGTGGAAGGGGGTCCCTCAGCCTGGCCTGTGCCCTCTAACAGTTGGGGATCCCTCAGGGGATGTCCACCTGCTGGCTTAGGCCCGCTCCCTGGGGGATCAGGCCTAAGTTGGCAGTCAGACATTCCTCTGGCAGCCCGGGGGGCCCTTGGGGGATGTCCATTTGCCAGTGGGGAGCAGGACTAAGCTGCAGTCAGACATCCTTAGTGCTGCTGAAGAGGAAGAAGAGGCTCTAGCCACCACCTCTGCTGGCAGGTATCAGCCTGGCTCCTGGCTGAGCAGAGTTCCCCTGTGGGAGTGCACCAACTACCAGGGGCAGCTCCTGCAGTGAGTGTCTGCCCCCTGGTGGTAAGTGTGTGTCCTAGTGAACAGTCATTCCCAGTGGATCTGCTGTTAGGGTCATTTTGCATGTTACCCTTTTATTATATAGGATAGAGGCCTGGTGCATGGATGGAGGCTGGCTGGTTTGCCCTGAAGGGTGTCATGGATCAGAGTGGGGGTCCCACTGGGGTTCCTGGCCAGCCTGGGTGAGAGGCTGAGGACTATTTTCAGGCTGGCCACATTCCCTTCAGGGAAGGGGGTCCTCCTGGGATGCCTGGCCAGCCTGGGTGAGTGGCTGATGGCTGTTTTCAGGCTGCCACAGCCCCTTCAGGGTAGGGGTCCCTGCTGGGGTGCCTGGCCAGCCTGGGTGAAGGGCTGATGGCTGTTTCCAGGCTGCCCACAGCTCCCAGTGACCCAAGCTCCTAGCGAGGCTGGCTGGAAGCAGGTATCTGGGGTTTATTTATCTTCTATAATTGAAACTTTGTTGCCTTGAGCAGATACAGCCGGCCTAGGCAGGTGGGAAGTTTGGTTTCCTCCATCTCCGGGGCAACCAAGCCTCCTGTTTGCTCTAGCTCCATGGCTGCTGGCTGCAGTCTTAGTTGGGTTAATTTGCATATAGTCCCTCTGATTGGCTGGTGGGCATGACTTGGGATGTAGCATTACTGTTTTATTAGATTAGATACCCATGATACTGTGTCCATTTTTATCACAGTAATTAAGGAAATTATGTGTGTGGGTGTGGGTGTATCTCAGATAACTTCAGAGATGATAAAAGCAATTATATAATACTTATTGAGAAAAGCCATCATCAGGAGTGGAAAAACTTGAGGAGCTTGTGAATATGGGGTCTTATACTGTTCACTTGATCCTCAAACACCGATCTAAAGGGCACTATTTAAAATTGGGGTATCAAATTTGGAGCACATTGATGAAAGTATCTTAAACAATTGGCTAATAAATGTTTGGAGCAACTCCTCTCAACTGATGGTTACAACTTTCTTATCAAATGTATGCATTCTAGAACCATAAATGCCCAGAGACATGTTTAGACTGATGCCAATGGATTTTACCTTTCA
Source organism: Murina feae (assembly GCA_004026665.1). NCBI lineage: Eukaryota > Metazoa > Chordata > Mammalia > Chiroptera > Vespertilionidae > Murina > Murina feae. The sequence goes on along the minus strand of PVJC01034390.1, from coordinate 1,733 downwards.
ATATGTGGTTCTTAATACTGCCAATGGTGAAAAGATCTGAAAAGGGATGGAACATGGTGAAATCTAGTAGGTAATTTAGGTTCCAGGAGAAAATTAGAAATATTGGGCTAGTCCTTTTTCCTTCTCCTACTATAATTTCTTATTAAGTGTGTGCACAGGGTAGTCAAATGGCTTAGATGATATTTCCTGACAGTTATGTGACAAATGACACTTTCTGCATTTTAGAGATGAGGAAATAAGGGATCAAGAAACTGTCACTTTCTCAAGCTTCATAGCAACTAAGAGCCAAAGCTGAAAGTGGACCCTGGCAGGGTAATCATGTCTTTCGAAGTTGCTGGACATTCTCCTGCACTATTGGGCCTCTCCCCAGTTCATCTCTGTCTAGAAAGGTCTGACGTCCTATTAAGTGCTCCGTGCTTCAGTATGACTCACCTAGCACATACAGAGGGCCTTGTCTTTTTCCTCTTTGCTGTTCATCTTCACTGAACCCGACTGGGTGTCCTGAGCATTCATGTGCTGGTGACCTCAGTGAACGGGGTTATTACTTGCAGTGCCAAATAATTACTGTTTTTGTGAGAATAAGTGATCAAATGACAGATATTTGTCATATGGACACAAGGCTCACCCCTGTATGATTAAACACACTGAAGTGGTTGAAAAGTATTTGCTACACTTGAAATGAGCAATAGAAAAAGTGTGGTGAAATTATCTCCTTTTCCTTCATGATTCCAAATCCACATCTGAGCTTTGAAAGAAAATTCTTTTGGAAACGTGTGTGTAAGGTGAGGAGAAAGGGTCAGGGTCTCATTAGGGACACAGCAGATCTGGCAAACCGGCAGTCCAAGACACAGATATCACTGCTCAATAAAATAAACTTATTTACTGGTTAGAACAATGTAAGACAGGTAACTCTAAATTCCTGCAGAGGAACTATAGTCTCATAAATGTATGATCTAGAAAGAACAATTTTATGTATTTACTAGGGGCCCGGTGCACAATAATTTGTGCACTCGGGGTGGAGGGAGTCCCTCAGCCCGACCTGTGCCCTCTCACAGTCTGGGACCCCTCAGTGGATGTCCTATGATGGCCCCAGTCTGCCAGGCGCCTTTTGTGTGTGTGTGTGTGTGTGTGTGTGTGTGTGTGAACACTGGGGACCTGCCCCCAGCCCCATCAGAGGCTCGGAGCAGTCCTCCTGTGTATGTCTACATGCTGGGGGCCTGCCCCCAGGCACACCGTGGAGGCTTGGAGCAGGCATCCCCTCTATGTTGATCTCTCAGACTCTTGCCCTCCCCTGCATGTTGTTCTCTTTTTTGAGCTCTGACCAGGGCTGGGTGCGGCCTGCCTCCCAAGCTTGCCTACTGCCCATCTTCCTCCAGCCACCAGAAAGCAGGGAAAACCCCGCCTCATGGTCAGGCCAGCCTTTTCCTGCTCCCTAATCCTCAGAAGGGACCTGGGAAGCTGCCAAGCAGGCCACCAACTCTTTCCCACTCACCCGTCCCCTGCTGCCTTCCTTTCCCACTTCCCGGTGCCGCCGAGGGGTCTGGGGAGCTGCCAAGCAGGACCCCGGCCCCTGCAGCCTTGCTTTCCCGCTCCACGATGCCCCGCAAAGGGCCTGGGCAGCCACCAAGCAGGCCACCAGCCCCTTGCCGCCTCTTACCCGCTTCCCGGTGCCCTCCAACCCTGCCGCCTGTTTCCCATCACGGGTCCTGGGTCCTGCGCTGTCCCGCCCTGCA
>PVJC01034389.1:0-19342 GCA_004026665.1 Murina feae | reverse complement strand
AAGGTTAGCTGGAGATTGTAATCCTGATTTGAGCATCTGCATCCCAGAAACTGCTCTGTATTATGAACAGAACACAAATTTTTGGTATATAGCCAGTGTCTTTACCATGTACTGTCTGTCATGTAAACTAAGGTAGCACTGCTGAAGAATCAAATAAGAATCATTTCTTTTGAAAAATTAAGCTGTTCTCTCTCTCTCTCTCTCTCTCTCTCTCTCTCTCTCTCTCTCTCTCTCAACAAATAGTGTGAGGATATCTACTGGGACTTTGCAAAAAATATGGAAGATGCCAGGACTGTTCAGTGGTTAAGCATTGACCCATGAACCAAGAGGTCACCAGTTCAATTCCTGGTCAAAGCACATGCCCAGGTTGCGGGCTTCATCCCCAGTAGGAGTCATGCAGGAGGCAGCCCATTGATGTAGCTCTCTCATCGATGTTTCTCTCTATCTCTTTCTCTTCCTTTCCCTCTAAAATCAATTAAAAATATATTAAAAGCAAAGAAAATATAGAACATGTCACAAATTTGCATGTCATCCTTGCACAGGGGCCATGCTAATGTTCTCTGTACTGTTTCCATTGTAGTATATGTGCTATCAAAGTGAGCATGAAAATAAAATTTTAATGACAAATAATTACAATACTTGTATACTTGTAAACCACACAACCCAGTCTCAGGATGGTATTGAGATCAAAAGAAAGTTAAGAGTCTCGTTTTCTTCTCTCCTGGTCATAGCAGGAATTCTGACTATTACATAACCAAATTCTTGAAAGTTATTGCATGTGGTACAAGTGCAAGGAAGCATGTCTTATGTGCAGGCTGAAGCTTTCTAATGTGTTTATATGACAGAGACAACAATCAAGTCCCAGTGGTGGAGACCAGAGGTCTCAACAGAAAGCCACAAAAGAGGTACAATTGTGGGCTGTGAGGAGAGCTTAGGGGGTTAACAGAAAGACTGTGGTTTAGTAAAAATGAGGCATACTACAAACCCTGGGTAGTTTAAAGTGGTTTAAGGACCACAAAAATTAACCAAGATCCCACTCACCAATGGAACTAAGTATGGCCCATCTATTGGCTGAAGAACATAGAGCAGCACCTGGAAAATTAAGGTGTGAGAAAGGGGGTAATTAAGACTCTAGAAATTGCCTAATATAATGCCAAGTAATTTTATTATAATTGAGATCTTTAGCTTTCATGATTTTATATACTACTTGTTTATAATTATGTAAATAAACAAAACAAAAGGTGTCAATTCTAACAGCTGCTTGAGTGCAAGGGAAGCTTCCTGTTTGAATTGTTGACTATTTCAACAATTCCTAAAATAGCTGGATGTGGATAGATAAAGCCTGAAAGAGTTATGCTAATTTCCCCATAAAACTGTGTTTTCCCCATAATTGTGATTTTTGACTCTGGAGAAAAGATGAGCTCACTTTTGAATTATTTTCTTCCCCTTCCCAAATGAGCAAGCCAATTAATCACATGTAAGCATTATTGGAAAAGCCCCTCATGAGTATAAGTAAACCCATTTATATCATGTCTAAGTTATTACCGCAATTGAGTAAGTCACATTCTATTTGATATACTATATACATGTCTTCTACTGTTTCTTACTTTTGTTCTGCATGATCCTTGCTTAGTTTCTTGGTAACCACAAGCTAAAATGAGTCTCTCTTCCATTATTTTATATTCTTATGCCTATTATATTTTGCTATTTGATAAGATATATATAGATGTATCACCAAATAACACAAATGTTTTCATCAAATTACTGAGAAATTAGAAATTCTAAAAGTAAAAGTTTGAGTAAGATACATTTTTATGTCTTCAAGTTGTTCAATGATCAGTGATTTTGAATATTAAAAATGTTTATGCTTAATTTATTCATTTGTCCACTTACTCTGTCCCCCAAGAGTTTAAGTGACCACATAGCTATATAAATGACTTAGTGCTTTATGCCCTTTTGAGAGGTTTATCTGCATATTTCAAACATTTAGCATTTGGGGGGATGCTGGATTTTGGCCTGATGAAATTATTGATTCCTTATTCATTGTGGATTTGTTAATACTCTATGTGGTTAACATTCAAGGTACCAGTTTATAACTGGTGCACAGATGTGTGTACAGGTGTATAAGACAGACCTAACTCCTGTTACAAAGAGGGGAGGGCAACAATTCAAACCATAAAGATTTTGTTTTCTTCATTTATAATGAAAAGAAGTGAATTATTATGCCACAACTTTATGTATGAGTTTAGAGCATACATTTTTAAAATGTCCTATATCTTTATCATTACTGTATTTTCCGGCATATAAGACAACTTTTTAACCCAGGAAAATCTTCTCAAAAGTTGGGGGTCGTCAATGGAGCCGGACAGAGACCACAAGTGTCTCCGGTCGGCTCCTTTTTTGTGCCGCATACAGTCTCTGTCTGGACTTTTTTTTTTTAAATTTTGTTTTATTACTTTAAGTATTACAAAGAGGGTTAAATAAGTTTCCATTTTCCCCCTTGACCTTCCTCTGTCCTCCCCTACCCCCCAGTGTCTTGTGTCCATTGATTATACTTATATGCATGCATACAAGTCCTTCAGTTGATCGATTAACTCCCCCCCAACCCTCCCGACCCTTCCAGCTATAGTTTGACAGTCTAATCAATGCTGTTCTGTCTCTGTATCTGTTTATGTTCATGAATTTATAATGGTCTTTATTATCCATAAATAAGTGAGATCATGTGATATTTTTCTTTCATTGACTGGCTTATTTCACTTAGCATAATGCTCTCCAGCTCCATCCATGCTGTTGCAAATAGTGGGAATTCCTTCTTTTTTATAGCAGCATAGTATTCCATGGTGTAGATGTACCACAGCTTTCTAATCTATTCATCTGCTGATGGGCACTTAGGCTGTTTCCAAATCTTAGCTATGGTAAATTGTGTTGCTATGAACTCTGTCTGGACTTTTTAACCCAGGAAAATTTTCTCAAAAGTTGGGGGGTGTCTAATATGCCCAGTCATCTTATACGCCAGAAAATATGGTAGTTAGTGCAGATAATGAGATACATAAAACCACTTAAAAATAAATGCATACATAAATTAAGTATCTTAACCTAGAGTAAAATGAGTGACAGAGTGGCAGAGGTTTGAGTTTATTAGCATGTGATAAGACTGTAGTAAATTGGAAACCTCTGTTTAATGTGTTTTTAGGAATTTCTGGTCATTCATAAGTATCTCTAAAGAATTTTTATGGAAAATATTAATTATTATTGTCATTAATGTTTATGGCAATACCTTTTAAAATCTGTGTTTTAAGCTTAATTATCTGTCGTAGACATATTTTCATTTTGAGAAAAGGGGTCTAAATGATAGTTGTTTTTTAAAATTAACTTTTTTAATTTTAGAATTTACCAAAAATTATAAAGTTTAGACTTACAAAAATTTGCAAATATAGTACAGAGTTCCTATATCCCCATTCTCATTTTCCTCTATTAGCAATATCTTACATTAGTCTGGGTCAACTGTCATAACTAAATTACTATTGATACATTATTTTAAACTAAAGTTCATACTATTTAGATGTTTTTAGCTTTTACCTAGTGCCTTTTTTGTCTATTCCAGAATTCCAGTTAAGATACCATAGTGCATTTCATTATCATGTCTTAGGCTCCTCCTGGCTATGATTATTTCAGTGATTTCTTTGTTTTTGATGACCTTGACAGCTGTCAGGAGTGCTGAGGGTCTGCTAATTTGTAAAATGTTCTTCAGTTGGAATTGGTCCATTTTTCTTACTGTAATTAAGGCTCTTTCAGCAGGAAACATCAGAGATTAAGTGCAATTCTCATCATATTTTATTATGGTACCCATATCCACATGAATCGTCACAGTTAATGTTGGCTTGGTCATCTGACTGAGGTAGTGTGTATTAGATTTCTCCACTGTAAAGTTTCTCCTTTTCCCCTCTTTTCAGACTGCAGTCTTTGGAAGGAAATCACCATGAGCCGCACACATGCGAGGAGTAGAGAATTAACACTCCCCCTTCTCAAGAGTGAAGTACCTGGTAAAGTACCTACATAATTCATTTTTAATTATTCTATGAGGGTGATTTGTCGATCTTTCTTATTTATATACTTAATCACTTGTTTATATCTATATGAATTTATGGATATTTATTTTATACTTTGAGTTACAATCCAACACAGTCTTACTTTGTTGCTCAAAAGCTCTTTATTTCTTGCCCCAGTCCTAGAATTAGTCATTTCTCCAAGGAACCTTACTTTTTTTTTTTTTGGAGAATGGTTTCAAGAACCAAGATCTGGGTACTAGGTATACTTGTTGCTACTGGGGTGTCTTTTCTTTTAGGTCTTCTCAGCTGATAGTGCAAAATATATATGTGTATGCTAACCTGTGTATATACACATATCCATAAATATTGTTTTATGGAACCATTTGTCATAAGCTAAACATGAATTTATACTGTTGTCTAGACCTTTAAGTCATTACCACATGAATTATTGTTTGTCTGTAACTACCCACTCCAACCATGAGAAACCTGGTTCCCACCATTGCCATTTATTTACTTGATTGTTGCGTTCTACTATCCATTAATTGTGGCTTTAGAATTATTAACATGTACCCCCCTGGGCAAATCCCCCTCAATTTAAGTACAGTGCTTATGTACAATTCCTTTGTCTTTAGTCTTGTGAGTGATGGATATTTAGTTGAGGAGATTTGTAAGCAAAGTGATGAATGTGTGGCCTGATTTCTCTTCACTGCTTATAATAAAATGGGAGAGGAGAGAGATACGCTGGAAGAATTGTTTAGCAAAAAGGAACCATAACTTGAAAATTTGGGAAATTCTCAGCCTATTCATTCTGCCAAAAAAAACCTTCCACAAAACATGTTCTGGAAAGAATATCAAGGAGGTATCTGGACAATCACTCCATAAAGAAATTACCCATAATTCTATTCTATCAACAATCTCAGCAGAATCTCAGAATAGAAGTGGGTTTAGGGACACTGCTTGTTTGAACTGAAAGAAACAGAAATAGCATGAAATAAAGAAAGGCTTTCAGACTTCTAAGGTTCTACAGATGGGACAACTGAGCTATCCAGCAGGGAGTTTTATATGTCATATAAAAAGGGGGAAGAATGGAGTCAGAACCAAATTGGGAGGAAACCAAGAAGGTGGCATAGGTGAACACCAGAATTGCTGCTGGGCACAACCATTTCAAAACCACAATGAAAAGAAAAAACAGACAACACCCAGACCCACAGGGAGGCTGACTGAGTGGAAATTCTACAACTAGAAAGAGACTGAGATGCAGAGGAGGTGCAGAAATAAAGTGCAGAGGTACAGAGGCGGCATGAAGGGGCTCATGGAAAGGGCTGGCAGCATTTCATACCCGAGGGAGGCACAAGCTCCCAATGGCTCTGAACTCCAGTTACAGGTGAGTTTCTGGGGACTCAGAATCATACGGGGAGGAGCTGGACTGTCTGGCACCATCTGGCACCATCTGGCACTGGGAGGAACTCCAGAGCAGCTTGAGACCTGGTCCCTCTTAGGGCAGGGCTGAGAAGCAGCCATAGCTGGTTGCTCCGCCCTGTAGATTCCCTGAAACCCCACCCCACCCAAGCTGCATGCAGAGGCTTTTGCATATAAAAGGCTGGGAAACCTCAGGCAGAAGCTAATATAGCACCTCCTTAGAGTTCCAAGAGACTGTGAACCCAGTGGTCAGAGCAGGACCACCAGTCTACAACTCCTCAGACTCATAATGGGGCAGACTCAGTGGGCACCAAAGCCCCACTGAAGCAAGTCTTGCCCCATACGGGTGTCTCCAGCATAGAAGTTCTCCCACCATAGACACAGCTCATTAAAGCCATTCTGTCAACACAGGGAAGCAGCCAAAATGCAGACACAAAGAAGCAGGTCACAAATGACAGAAATGGAGAAAAGCAAACAACTGGATATAGAGTTCAAAACCACGGTTATAAGGCTTTTCAAGAATATTCTAGAGTCTGCTGATAAATTTAGTGAGACCCTCGAGCATATGAAAAAGGACCAGCTTGAAATTAAGGATACACTGACTGAAATAAAGAATAATATACAGAGATCCAACAGCAGACTAGAGGATCTCAAGAATCAAGTCAAAGATATGAAATATGAAGAAGTAAAACCACCCAGCTGGAAAAGCAAAAAGAAAAAAGAATCCAAAAATATGAAGATAGTGTAAGGAGTCTCTGGGACAACTTCAAGTGTACCAACATCAGAATTATAGGGGATGCCAGAAGAATAGAGAGAGCAAGATATAGAAAACCTATTTGAAGAAATAATGACAGAAAACTTCCCCTACCTGGTGAAAGAAATGGACTTGCAAGTCCAGGAAGCGCAGAGAACCTCAAACAAAAGTAATCCAAGAAGGACCACACCAAGACACATCATAATTAAAATGCCAAGGGCAAAGACAAAGAGAAAATCTTAAAAGCAACAAGAGAAAAGCAGTCAGTTACTTACAAGGGAGCACTCATATGACTGTTGGCCGATTTCTCAACAGAAACTTTGCAGGCCAGAAGGGAGTGGCAAAAAATATTCAAAATGATGAATGGCAAGAACCTACAACCAAGATTACTTTACTCAGCAAAGCTATCATTCAGAATTGAAGGTTAGATAAAGAGCTTCACAGACAAGAAAAAGCTAAAAGAGTTCATCACCACCCAATCAGTATTATATGAAATGCTTAAAGGTATCCCTTGAGAAGAGGAAGAAGAAAAAGTAAAGATAAAAATTATGAACAACAAATATATATCTATCAACAAGTGAACCTAAAAATCAAGTGAATAAAAAATCTGATGAACAGAATAAACTGGTGAATAGAATAGAGTCAGGGGCACAGAAAGGGAGTGGAATGACAATTCACAGGGGGAAAGGGGTGTTGGGGGTGTGGGAAGAGACTGGACAAAAATTGTACGCCTATGGATGAGGACAATGGGGGGGGGGGATAAGGGCAGATGGTGGGGTGGGAACTGGGAGGAAGGGAGCTATGGGGTGGAAAAAGAGAAACAACTGTAATAATACAAACAATGAAGACTAAAACAATATAAAAAAATAATAATAAAGGGGAAGAATGACCATAAAGGCAATTCAAAGATCATCAAGGCTACCACTAGCACCTCAGGCCCAGAGCAAGGCTGTTTCCTCCTTAGTTTCAGAGGGTCAGCCCACTTTCTTGTTTTTGTTTTTTTGTTTTTGCAAAGGGCTGAAGGGCTTAGGGCCACAGCCTCAGGCTCTTGGGAGTGAGGCTACTGTCCCAGTGGGCCTGAGAGCAAATTATTGAGCCTAGAAGATTGTTCTCTAACCTTAGGGTCTATTGGAATTTGCTCAGCTTTGGAACTCCTTGGGACCCATCCCCCCAAGCCCTCCACTTTCTTCTTTCCTGTTTCTCCCATTTGAAATGGGAGTGCCTAGCCTATGCCTGTCCCGCCACTGTGTTTTTGGAAGTGCATGACTCGGCTACTTTCACAAATTTATGGCTGGAGAGGAATTGTGTCTCAGGATGAATTATGTCTAAAGTCTCACCCATGGCTGATTTACATGATATTTTCGACTTCAAATTAATGCTGAAATGTTTCAATTAAAATGTTTTGGGGCTGTTGTTTTGAGGTGAATGAATTTTTCATGTGAGAGGACATGAATTTTGCGGGGGGCAGGGGGAAGAATGTTATGGTATGAATTGTGTCCTCCCACAATTTATACACTGAAGCCCTAACTCCCTATCTGGCTGTGTTTGGAAACAGGGCCTTAGGAAGGTAGTTATTGTGAAATGAGGTTATAGGGGTGGGGCCCCAATCTGACAGGACTGATGTCTTCTGAAGAGAAGAGGAGATGCCTGAGGGCACTTTTTTCTTTCCACATGGACACAGAAGCATGGTCCTGTGAGAACATTACAAGAAGGGGACTGTTTTCAAGCCAGAAAGAGAACCCTACCCAGAAACTGACTTCTGAGACAAATTTTTTTGTGACTTCTGTCTTTTTGTTGAACTTTGTCCATGTATTATTTTCCTGACTTCATTGAGTTGCGTGTGTTCTCTGGAAGCTCACTAAATTTCTTTAAAGTGATTATCTTAAATTCTTTGTCAAACAATTCATAGATCTCCATTTTAGGGGGTTGGTTACTAGAAATGTATTGTGTTCCTTCTGTGGTGTCCTATATTCCTAATTTCTTCCATGTCTTATAACCTTGCATTGGTGCTTCTCATTAGAAGAAATAATCACGTTCTCCAGACTCTACGCACTGGTTTCAGTAGGGTAAGACTTTCAGCTGTGGGTAGGTGTGGGAGTGCTGAATGGTTGGGATATGTGATGGTACTGAGCCCAGGGCACACAGGTTCTGTGGGTGCTGGATTCAGGAGAATGTAAAGATACAAGTTCTGGGGGATGCATACTAGTAGCAGTATCTGGTCCAGGGGCACATTTGGGCATTAGGCCAGGTGCACATGGTGGTTCCGGGTCTGGTAAATGTGTGGTGGCACTGAGTCCTGAAGATGCACAGAGATATTGCCTGGGGTTAGTGCACAGTGGGGTGATTGGATATGGAACACAATAGCTCTGGCTCCAGGAAGATATGACAATTTGGGCTCCTGGGGGCTTCAGAAGCAGAGGTTCTCATTGGTGAAGACTGTGGTAATCTCGAGCTCTCTAGGAGCTATTTCTTCCTAGAAATTAAGCCATTGTTTCTGTGGAGGGGAGCAAGGTGCAGGATCTCCTAGTTGCCCATCTTGCTGATGTTATTGTATCTATTGTTTCTCTAGCAGGAAATCTTCTGACAAGACACATTACTGTACTTTCTTCACCATAAGATTATTCCCTTAGAGGTCATGTTATGTGAGAGACTTTAATAACGAATAAGGAATTCCATAAATTTAGTGTAGCCAAACATTTGAGCAAGAAAAATGAATTTGTATGCATAATGCATACCTATTTCTACCTCAGAAATGGCTGCTCCCCCCGATCGAAAGATTTCCTTCTCAGCCTTTGGTCACTCTGGGGATGGTTCTATAACAGGGGTTCAAATTTAACCTTTATGTTGGCAATTGGGCCTCTTTCTCTGGTTCATGGCTACTTTGTATACCATTGAGCAGGGACCAGGGACCAGGGTGTTTGAGCTGGGAAGGAATTTGAATCTCATGCAGTTCCTGTGAGTAGTGAGTGATTGTGAGGGGAGGCTGAGAATTGGCCCCCCTCATGATGATTAATTGACAAAGAGAATTATTTAAAGTTGGTAAGTCTTTTGTAGAACATTAGGAAAATATCAGAGAGCATATGAAGGGAGAAAAAAAATTAAGAGTGATTTGATAAGGGCAAAGGATTTATCATTGGGTAGGCTTTTAAAACTCATGAAAAGAAACCCTAGGTTTTGAAAGTAATTATTTATCAATGCCACTATTTTAACCTATATTTTACATCTACAGCCTTGACTTTTAAGGAGATAGTTCACATAATTATATCTATACATATAGACCTGGGCATCTGCCGAGCATGACTTAGAAATTGATAATTAGCATTATATCAAAGGATTTGGACAGCCTACTGTTAACATCATCATTAAAATGAACTAAATGATTATATTGATCAAATAAGATAAGACTACTCCAAACATTGAATCTGTAAGCTTTCTTGCAAGTTATTACCTCACAAAGCTATGGAATTATCTCTGCTTTTCAATTAATTGCCAGCCATCAAATATTTTATTGGGTTTAAAGATTAAAATAGAAGCTTGTTTAAAAGGAACTATCTTTTTCTCTATTCAGTTTTTCTCATTTTGATCTTAGACTTTAAGACTTTGAAATATCTTAGAGCTCCTTAGACACATACTCCTCAGAAAGAACTTTGACAACACAGCTTTGGAAACTGTATTTCAAATGGCCTTTCATACTGGTCGTTAAAACCCAAGTGTCTCATCCTTGCATCATCATTGTTATTTAACATTGTTCTTTTAGGTCTGGCCAAGGCAATATGCTATAAAATAGAAATAAAACATAATTAATAGAAGAAATAGATTAAAAAGTCACTCTTTCACTATAATATTATGATTTCACAAGTTGGGAAATTGAGCACAAAGGGATCAGGTGGTTAGGATAAGGTGTAATAGATCATCAGTGAAAAGGCTGGGTTAGTAGAGCTAAGGTTCAGAAAAACGGTAGGGATAGATTTGTGTGTGTGTGTGTGTGTGTGTGTGTGTGTGTGGTTTATAATATGTAGGGATGATGAATAGAGGAATAATTTTAAGGTTTAATCTTTAGCGCAAGTTCATTTCTTTTTTCATTCAATGGATTTTCTTTTGGGTGCCTACTCTGTAGGAAGACGCTGTGCTGGACTCTAGGGAGGGGAAGAAGGCCCAGGCAGGTGCTCTCCATCCCTGCTCTTAAGTTGCCCACATTCTAGCAGGGTAGCAGATGTTTCGGGTGTTTAACTATAATTAATTACTATTATGATAAATACTACTCAACAGTAAGACAGAGTTCTTGCTAAAAGCATACAAAGACCTGACTTTCTTTGGTGAATCAGAGTGAAAAAACAAAGCACAATCTCATAAGCATTTGGCAACTCAGGTTTTGGTTTTTGCTTTTTTTGTTACCACATTCTTTAAAGTAGAGGAAATGGCACAACATTACATTTATAAAAACTGGTGGTAATGGAGAAAAATTGTACAATAAGTTTTTAACTATCATTGGATAAAAAGCATGATATAAGAAAAGTGTAATTAAAAGTAGACTCCAGATTTATGAGGTTTGGGGTAAAAAAACAAAAAAAGAAAGAAAAATTTGCTTTTCTCATTATTAGCTGTGTCAGGATCAATGAAGCCTCATGTCTTAAACGGCATGCAGGCTGCAGGCCTCACGTCATGTACTGCATCCTGGCATTTCTGTATAAACCATCAATGACAATACATTGACCTCAGAGAGTATGTCACAGGACACAACACACCCTCCCACTTCATTTCCATTGACAATGGTCTGGGAAATCGTGTAAGACTGGTGGCAGTTTATTCTGGTTCCAACTGCTTGATTCCTGAGGGTCAAGTATTTGGATACTTGAGCAAAGATATACTGGTAATGTTCAAATAAATCCGGAACAATTCTATCTGTGAGGGCACTAAAGCATCCCTTTATCTGCTGATGCAGAAAAAGAAATGCTGCTAATGTAAATATCAAGATTTAGGTCTCTGCTAAAAATAGTTAAGACACTGTAAAATTAATAACGAATGCTATAATCCTGTAAGCAGCTATGCAACAAGGTATTAGTGACATGTTCTTTTTTTAAAAGAACTTTCAATAGCACCTTTCTGATCAAAAGGCTTTATGTAAATAGGAGGCAAATGTAACTTTCAGAGAATTAGATATTTATGCTGTGGATTTATTTCAGCATCTAAACAGCCGTTTTATGGAGTTAGCTGACTGATTTATGTAAGTCACTAGATGGCAGTACCAACTGGCTAGTATTTCAGCTTGAATTAAGGTACTTTTTAAATACCAAAATCATCATCATCATCATAATTAATTAATAATAGAAAGGAAGGTAGGAGACTAGATTTATTTGGTGGTGACTCCGGGTGAGTGTATGTCTCGGCATGCGGAGACAGGCTTCCAAAGGTAATACTGAAATAGTGACAAGATCTCTGAGTCGTAGAAATTTCCAAATTTCTAAGTCGCAGCAGATAGAATAATAAATTCTATTTGTTTGGTATATTATAGCTTTCAAAGGATTTTTAGGAACATTTTAATCATTTACTTCTCATCTCAGCCTTGGGGTGCAGTTAAAGTTGGTATCATTATCCTCAGTTTGCCAGGAGGCTACAGAGTCTCTTTAGGCCAATAGTTCCAAAGCACTAAGTTACTGATATCATAAAGTGTAGGTACACTGTCTCTGTACCGTGTCATCTCTTCCTTTCTTATTAAATCTCTTTATGTGATTTGAATTCCCCTGTAGAAGAGATGGTTTGAATGTTTTTTTGTGACCTAGAAAAAGAATTTATTGCTAGCTTTCTAAAATGCAGCCCCCTTTCAATTGAGGGTTATCTAGCAAAAGAAGCTGGCTGCATTTATCTTCTGCACCTGCTCACGTGAACTCAACCGTTACTGAGTGCCTATTAGAAGCCAGGTAGCATTTTAGGTGCTAGTGGTGATAAGGAGAATGGGAGGCCTTTGAGCAGCTCATGATCCTGCCAAGAGAAGAGACAGGAAAAGTCTGACAGTAACACATGTGATAAGTGCAAAATTAACAGTTTGAGCAAAATGCCTGAACGATTAATTCTGTCTAGGGAGGGGAAGCTTCACAGAACTGCCAGCATAACAGAAATGGGGGAAAAATTAGTGCTCTGATTTTAAACCTTTTATTCTGCCTTTGAGAAATAGATAGGGAAACACAATGTGTAGAAAACAAATACTATAAGATTTTTTTAAAAAAAAGACATGTAATGATTTATAGAGTGAGAATCACCTAGTTTTGGAAATTACCCCAAGGTAATTAAATGCACATTGAAAACTATATACTATATAATAAAAGCCTAATATGCAAATTGACTGAATGGCAGAATGACCAGTGGATGGGGTTGGAGCTGGCGAGTGGGTGGCACTAGGCCAGCCAAGGTGGGGTGCCTGCAGGCAGAGAGAGTGATGGAGGGGGGGTAGGTAGGGGCAGTGGCGACCAATAGCAGAAGGATGATGGGGGGTGGGATGGCTGGCGCTGTCCCTCGATTGGCCCTCTGGCTGCCTCCCACAGAGGAAAGCCAGACTGTAGCTTCAGTTAGACATCTCCTGAGGGCTCCTGGACTGTGAGAGGGCACCGTCTGGACTAAGGAACCCCCTGAGTGCATGAATTTTCATGCACTGAGCCTCTAGTGAACTATAAATGGAAACTTATGGACTTGAAATTCTTAGTGGTCTCTCCAAGAAACAAGGTCTACATTACATTCATTATACTGGACTAAAACATAATGCTATCTGCACACCTGAGTCCAGATCTACAAACCTAGATTAATGGTATGCTGGTCAATATTGAATAACTGGCCCCCATAAAAAAAATCTTTGATTTGTAGCATTTGCCAATTTTTGTGGTGACTCATTGTGGTCAATTTAAAATTACCAAGATGATATCACCAAATGCAGAGGTGGCAAGTGTTGTGCACAGTTGGCTGTCATGAACCAGTACAAGCCTGTGTGAGTAGGTGGGGGGTCTGGAACCAAGTGCCTAGACTTCTATACACATGGCGTGATTGAAGCATTCAGTCAGCAATTCTAACTCCGGTGTTGTCACTGGAAAAGTAAAGGGACCAAATCCTAATTCAAACCTTTGGTGTGTAAATAAAAATTTCTCCAGGACCTAGATAGTCCCTTGTGTCCCTTGTGCTTTTCCAAACTAAGGATGTCTCCAAGTTCCTGGGCCTCATTCCTCCTTTACTCAGGGAGATAGTCTTCGGTTGGCCTGGCACCCTAGGGCTTAATTTAGGGACTTCCTCCAGGCTGTGTCAGAATAATTACCCAGACAGAGCACTACAGATCTCATTCTCATGGCCTATTAGTTCTCAGGAAGTTAGTTTTCCTTTCAGGAATCCTGAGTAATTCAGGAGTTTTATCTCACTGCAGAGATACTGCTGAACACTGGTTTCCAATGACTCTCAAAGGTTGTTACTATGCTTCCTTAAAGATAACTATACATTCAAATCTAAGAAAGTGTGAATAACTGTTTCCTGGTCATGTTAACATTACTGTTCAGAATTTTATAGCATGAACATAGGACACTGTCTTCTCTAGAACTCTGAACTAATCACAGTGCAAGTACTCCCAGAATGTGATCTAACTGCTGATTTCAATCCTGCCTTCCATATTCTACTATTAGTGGGGAACATAAGCAAGGGCTTGTGGACTGAGCAAGAAGATTTGACCTATTCATCCAAGACAATTTTGCTAGTTGGTTGTTTTCTCTCTGGTATAGCTTAAAGTTTACTGGGGAGAGCACAATGTCACCACATCAGTGGTAGGCAAGACAGAACGTCCATCATGTTGGTTGGCATTATGAAACAGTGGTCTAGAAGGCCTTCAGAGGAGATGGGTGCGTCCATACCCAGAGGACTGCCTGACATGTGGCTTGAAGCCAGAACAGAGGATGGGATAACTGCCCTTTGTGACAGGAGCAGGGGCTCTTCGGGTTAAGGACACTTGCTGCTGCTACCATTGTCCTTTGGTGCTATAAAACCAGAGAGGAAATCTGTAGTCAGTAGCAGTTGAAAAATTAAAGAGTGAGAGCTAACCTTTGGTTGGGCCTACACATATGACTCAAACCCAAAGGTCACAATAGACTTTTTTTTTAGTAGCTCAGAACCCTGAACTTGGCCAATGTGTGCTATGAGTGAGAATCACTTACTATGGGCACATTAGCACCATTCTGACAGCCCAATATTGTGAGGTACCATGAAAACAATCCCATGCTGGCTAGTGAGAGTGGACCTCTCACCAGGATGACTGCATAGTTAGCTTCATGCATTGTGGTGGTGGTGGAGTTGGACAACATCCTGATGGGGAGAAATGGGGACCAGTGACTAACAAGGATCCTGGTCAGAATCAGGAACCCCACTCTGATGGTACTACTGGTCCTAGCTCACCCAGGCAATGGAGAGGGACTTTATCATGTTGAGGAAGTTTCCTTTAATTTCTAGTCTGCTGATTGTTTTTATCATGTTTGGCCATTAAATTTTGTCATATGCTTTTTCTATGCCTATTGACATGACTATATGAATTTTGTCCTTCATTCTATTGGCATGGTATATTACATTACTTTATTATTGATATTAAACCAAACTTGGATAAATCTCACTGCCTTATGGCACATAATCCTTTTCATATGTTGCTGGATTTAGTTTGCTTGTATTTTGTGTCTATATTCATAAGAGGTATTGCTCTGTAATATTCTTTTCTTGTGATACTCTTAGTACTGGTAGTGGTATTATATCCAGGCAATACTGATATCATAGAATGAGTTGGGAAGTATTCCTTCTTCTATTATTTGGGAAAATTTGCAAAATAATTCTTTAAATATTTTGTAGACTTCATCAGTGAGGTCATCTGAATCTGAGCTTTTTGTAAATAGTTTTATTATTAATTCACTCTTTTTACTCATTATAAATCTTATTAGAATTTTAAGTATTCTTTTGAGTCATTTTAGGTAGTTGGTGCCATTCTATAAATTTAGATTAAAGGTTGGTTTTTTTTGTTTTGTTTTTTAAGGTTACCTTTTGATGCTTTAGGTTGGATCGGCTATTTTTAGTGAAGTCTCTTTCTCCCTCAGCATTCAAACTCTCATTTCGCTCCTTGGAATATGGAATTTTGGAGGTGCTCACAATAACCATGGGCTCTTTCTGTCTCTTTCCCCAATATCTTTGATAAGCTGTTTGTCTCTATTGATATCACACCCAGCTGTTAGCCTCCACTAATTTCAAGCTACTTGCTCTACTGTTTTTGTCAATACACTAGGCCTAAATTACTTCACACTCTGATCCAATTAATCTCAGTCCCTCTTCCAGGGGTAGACTTGGAGGCCCTCTTTGTGGTTTGGTCTATCTCTGGGAAAACAGGGAGCACTCTCCTTAGCTGTCTCTTTTTCTGGTCATCTCTGGTAAACTCTTATTGGTGTACAGTTCATCTTATTGCTCTCTTGGCACTACCAGGCTCATCTTAATTGCTAATCATCAAAATCTTCATTATGGTCTATGATGCACTTAAGCTTGATCTTCCTCCCACTCTGTTCCAAGTAAAGTCAATTCCCATAGGGAGAGCTTCATTATTCTCTGTTTCTACAGCTTGCCTCGGCCCCAAGACCTATATATCACTGTTCTGAAGCTAGATGTAGGGTCAGTAACCATATCTTTCAGAGCGGCATGCCTGCTTTATGAGTAGGGTACACAGTGGGGTTCTTCTTGAAGTGAAACCTCCACCCTACATGCTTGCTAAGGCAAGGACAATCAGGGCACGGGTATTCTCAACCTGCTGCACCTGGGACAGAGCCTCTGGCCTATTTACTGCAATCTTTGTTTTCCTGAAAAAGCCAGGAGGAAACTGTGTAGCAGAAAGCATTCCTTGATCTCTTGTCTGTACTCACCTGGATTTAGCTTCTGAAACACAGAGCTGAAGGAGATAAGAAACGCTGTCAGCCTGACACTCTTTAGGAGACACTGTAGCCCTGGACTGGGAGTTGCGGGAGAGGAATCCCCATTATCCTTGCCATGGCCATACAAAGTAGAGCTTCTAGTCCATGTTGGTTGGGGGAGGGGGAATGGGGTCATGGCTCAAATGTCACATACTGTAGCTGTACTTACCAAGATTTAATAGATTTTATTAAATGAATGTTTATTCATTTGCTATATGCCCTTAGGAAATTTTAGAGGACTTTAAATAGTATCTTAAAAATAATTTCCACCAGTTATGATTGCTTTTGCAGTAAAGAAGGGCATGTACAGCTCCTCACATCACTATTCTGATGCTGATTTTGCACATGATATTTAATCAGTGATAGAGGTCAAAATTTATTGAATGGTTAGTATTGCCAGAAAGCAGTCTAGGAATTTCATGTTTTAACTCATTGGATTTTCACCTCAATTTTATGAAATAGTTACTATTATTTCTCCATTATATAGATAAAGAAACTAAGGGACACAGAGTTTAAGTAACTTACACAAGCTGATAAGACCATGATTTGAATCTAAGCAGCCTGGCTCCTAAGCTCAAGCTTATCATTATGCTATTTATTACCATTGCTCAAATAATTAAAAGCCTCAAATTGGCTGACTCTCTACACATAATTAGACCAGACCCCTTCATATTATAATCAATATCTCTCACAGAATGAAATTCCTTCAAATGACTTTTACTGCTCCTGATCTACTCAGAAATTAGAATTTTTAAATATGCACAAATAGCCTTACTTCCTTTATTTTATTTATTCCTTTATTTATCTTATCCTTCTCAGCCCACACAAAGGTGAGGTTTGGTCCCTTCCTTAGCATCTATAGCTGGTCTACCTTCTAGTTGAGTTGGTAGAGCTTCTTCTAATGGTGGATAAGTCCAATTCTCAATCTTTCATGTATCTTCTGTCTAAAATTCTATATGGTCAGAATCAGATTTTTCTCAGTAGCTCACTTGATAATTATTATTCCTAGCATTTCAAAAGTTAAAGCAATGATCTCAAAGTTTAAGAACATTTTAATAAAAACTCATATTAAATGCAATGAGTTGAATTGTGATACTCTCTGCCCCCATTCACATATCCCCCAGTGTGATTCTATTTAGAAATAGGGCCTTTAGGAAATCAACTAAAGTTAAGTGAGTCCATAAGGGTGGGACCCTCACCCAGTAAAACTTTATATCCTTATAAGAAAAGGGACACCAGAGGTTTCTCTCTCTCTCAATGCACAAACAGATAAGAAATTATGTGAGGGCCCAGTAAGAAGGTTGCTATCTACAAGTTAGGAATGGAGGCCTCACCAGAAATTAACTCTGACAGAAACTGATCTTGGACTTTTAGCCTCCAGAACTATGAGAAAATAAATTTCTGTTCTTTAAGCCCCCAAGTCTGTGACATTTGTTATGACAGTCCTAGCAGACAAAGCCATTAAAACCTGCCCATATTTATTTGAAGAAAACTGGTAAACAGAAGAGAACTAGAAAAAAGAGAAAACTCTTTTGTTTTAGCTTTATTAGATTATCATTCAAATCTTTCCATTTGTTTGCAGTCTGCACCTGTGAACTTAAACCTTATTTGGACAAACCTCTCATTAAGTGGTATGCCTATGTAGTGGAGGGGTTTGAAGGTCCACTCTTGTACAGATAGCCTCCTCTGTAAAGCAGCATCCAAACACTAATACTTTATTGGAAAATTGAGGTGTCTGTGGTGGTATTTACTGCAATCTTTGTTTTCTTGAAGTTAAATTCTCTCTTTAGGGCTTGTAAAGCTTTACTTAGGGCACAGCCTGTACAGTGGTGGGAACAAGTGAAAAAGCCAAGAGTTTGACCTTTCCATTGCCTTGAAATATCCAATTCTCGTTATTCTTCTATTATTTATCTAACTCCAGATGACTCTCAGGGCTTTTAATCTTTATGTGTGTTGACCTTGCCCAAGCCTGAACCTTCAGATGTCATAGGAAGTACAATGACTTATATCATTGGCTCTTCCTCAAAACATTGCTTTTCCCCATTTTGTAGTCTCCCAGGTTCTAATACTTTCTCTTGCCATTACATCAGCTTGTGACTTCCTATTTTCTGCCACAACATGACCAAAGTGATCCTCTGAATTTGACTCTCAGTTTTGGATAAAAATAAAATGCGAAGGGAAAACACCTGGATGTGCATCAAGTAAATTGTTCCACCCTCCAATGACTATCACTATCACCAGCTTGAAATTGCTTATGACTTTAGTGAGAAACTAGATCCAGCTCACTCCATGGAGTTTGCAGTCCATCAAGACCATGGATATACTGGTGTTTTGCAGTGCAAAACTCTGACTGTACAATTCTATCTCTGTAAAGACTACTGAGAGATGATAATTTTTGACACAGTCATTCACATTTTTCTTTCTATATTTCCTTATTACCATCTTTTTCCTTCAAATATCTGGCAGACCCCATGCTCCCTAGGCTGAGCAGAGGTTTGTGGCATAGTTGAAAGGAGAATTTGCTTGTAATAATGCAGGATGGATCATATCTGAGCTCTTATTTTGTTCGCATCTGAGTCTTCAGAGGAGATTGTGGTAGGTCTTCTGAAGGTTGAGGAGAGAGGGACATCTCTGTGGGAAACTTGATGGAAGGAGAATCTCCTTCAGGAAAAGAGTGATTCTTGAGAACAGGAGATGGTAAATGTTTGGGCTTCTTGAATGGCAGCCGTGCATGTCTTGCACCTTTTCACACCCCAATAGGTGGTAGAACCTGACAGAGAAGTGGCTGTAGAGTTTCCCAGACTCATTTGCTTTACCAGGGACGAGAGCTGCAGACCTGCAGAAGTTGAAAGACAATGGAACAATGAGAATTTCTATGGTAATTAACATGGATGCTTTAGGATTGCAAAGGCCCCTAGATAAAACCACTAGTGTTGCCCTAGCTGGTTTGGCTCAGTGGATAGAGCGTCGGCCTGCAGACTCACGGGTCCCAGGTTCGATTCCGGTCAAGGGCATGTACCTTGGTTGTGGGCACATCCCCAGTAGCAGTGTGCAGGAGGCAGCTGATCGATGTTTCTCTCTCATCGATGTTTCTAACTCTCTATCCCTCTCCTTTTCTCTCTGTAAAAAATCAATAAAATATATTAAAAACAACAACAACA
>PVJC01034388.1:0-18846 GCA_004026665.1 Murina feae | reverse complement strand
GCTTCTCAGCCCTGCGCTGAGAGACACCAGGTCTCTGTGTCCCACGGTAATTGCTGCAAGCAACGCTGAGAGAAACCCGTTTTGGATTTCCTCCTGGTGCTAGTCTCTGGGTGTCTGGGTCCTTAGAAACTCGCTTGGAACTGGAGTTCGGAGCTGCTGAGGACTTGTGGCTCTCTCCGTTTTGGAAAAGAATCGCTTCCCCCGGCGCCAGCCCTTCCCCGACCCCCGTGCGCGCGCCTCCGTACCTCTGTACTTTGCTTCCGCTGCTCCTCTGAGTCTCAGACTCTTCTTTGGTTGTAGGATTTTCACTCAGCCAGCCGTCCTGTGGGTGCGAGTGGTGTCCGTGTGTTCTTTTCGTGGTTTTTCTGAAATAGTTGTTCACAGCTGCATATACGGTGTCTACCCTATGCCGCCATCTTGTTTCTCTCATCTACTAGGTTTTTAATCCCTTGCTCTCTCTTTTCCTTCTGGTATGTCTACGATGTGAATGTTGTTACCCTTGATGGTATCCCACAGATCTCTTAAACTATCTATATTAAAACAAATTTTTTTGGTGTACCTATTGAGTGTTTCCCACTACCTTGTTTACCAAATCACTTCATCTAATCAGGTGAGGATTAACAACAAAAAATCAGTAAAAGAAAAAACTATATGATTAACACCTATGATTGTCAGTTGTCTTTTTTTTTTTTCTTAATCCTTCTCTTGGCTTATAGAATGTATGGGTAAAAACACAGGCTCTGGAATTTCACAGACCTGAGTTTGAATACAGGCTCTCTCAGAAATAGTTGCATAGCTCTAGCCAGTTTGGCTGTGTGGATACAGTGTCAGCCTGGGGGCCAAAGGGTCCTGGGTTTGATTCCAGTCAAGGGCACATTCCAATGGTTCCAGGTTCCTCCCCGCACCAGCCCCTGGTCAGGCATGTGCAGGAAACAACCAATGGATGTGTTTCTCTCAGATCTGCTGTTTCTCTCTGTCTTTCCTTCTCTCTTCCACTCTAAAAAGTCAATGGAAAAATGTCCTCAGGTGAGAATTAAAAAAATAAAATAAGATTTTTTTTAAAGTTATATAATGTTGGCATCTTATGAATTCTCACTGCTAAAATGGGGGTAATGGTAGTACCTGTCTCATAGTATTGTATTAAACAACACTGTTGCTTAGCACAGTTGGTAAAATATAAGCATTCAATAAATCTTAACTATTATGTTTTGAATGTTATTTTATTCACTTTTGAAATTTAAGGAATTTTAAAATTAATTTGTGTATATTTGTTGTTGTTAGATGGGCTTTATGAAAAATCGTGCCCGAAGGCAAGGTATTAACTTAAAACTTCTACCCAATGGGTTCACCAAGAGGAAAGAAAATTCAACATTTTTCGATAAGAAGTAAGTTTCTTAAAAAAAAAAAAAAAGAAGAAGAAGTAAGTTTCTAACCTCTTCTTTAGTCTGTCTGGTGTTCTGATTTTATCAGGAACATTTTTTAAGGTTTAGTTTGATACAGAGGTACCAGCAGTGTCGTCTGTGAGCTGTTGTTGGTCAATGAAAAGATGACTATACAAATTGAAAATAAGCATTTAAAAAGTTAAGAGTTCATTTAGAGCCAGTGATGGGAAAGAAAAAGACTTGGGAAACTTTTACTCTGCAGTGAATGTGAATACAGGTAATATAAAACAGAGATTAGTTTTCAGCTTTCTGAAAGTGCTAGATCAACAAGGCCTCAATAGTACAGAGTACTGTAAGGATTTCAGGATATCGTACGTAGCCCACTAAATGATTGGGTAATACCTTTCAAAAGTCAAGGTTCTGGATTTAGAGTAAAAACTAAAAAAAAAAAAACCAAAAAAAAAAACCACAAATAAATGGAGTCGCTTCTTCAGTCTCTTAGTATGTGTAAGAACTTGTACAAATTACTTCCTTTTTCTAGGCCTCAGCTGTAAGATGTGCGGGTTGTACTAAGTAAAATCTAAGATTACTTCCAATTTTACTACTCCATAAATTGAAAAGACAGACCATCAGATTATTATTTAAAGCTTCTACCTTTTCAACATGTTTTATTTTTTTTATATGTTTTAAGTCATAAATATTTGTAAAGGTGGTTTTCCTTTTTCCTGGTTGGCTTCCAGAAGTAAAGTAATGCCTTCTATTTATTAAATGTGAGATGATTCCTTTGTACATTTTGAAGCTAAAATGTCTGAAAATTGACATAATTTGTTTGAAATTTATGGTGACTGGTTTGTGCCTTCACAAAAATAAAGGCACACACTTTTTATTTTTCTCTAGCTAGCCCTTTTTCCTTTATAAATATAGTATAGACTGCTTTTCTTAATGCAAATCTGCTTCGTTATTTTTAAGTTGTCTGTTCCAACTATAACTACTGTATGATAATTTAATTATTCCCATATTCATGCACATTTAGCTGATTTCTAGTCTGTAATTGTTGCAAATAATGTTGTAATAAATATCATTGAGTAGATGATTTTGGGTGCTAATGTGACTTTTTCTGTAGGATTAGTTCCTAGAAAGCAGAGTTACTGGGTTAGAGACTACATGGGTTTAAACTTTTTAGAGAAACTCCAAGTTGTCTTCCGTAAAAAAAGTTCCACTTCGTATTTCGTCAAAAATAGTATCAGAGTACATATCTTAGTTATATTGTACTTTAATTGAATATTTAAACTTCTTTTTGTCTATCTGATCATTAGAGAGGCTGATCTCTTAAATTTTTATTTCTTTTCGGATGTGCCTATTTATATCTTTCCTTGCTCTGTTAACATACATTTGAACATTTTCATCAGTCCGTTTATCCTTTAATTTTGCCTTCTGTTTTTGATACATGTTAAATAATTGTAAAAACAGAAAGAAAGAAAAGTCTGTAAAACACAGAGATAGTAAAATTGGAGTGGTTAAGAGCACAAACTGGACAAGTCTGCCTAAGTTCAAATTTCTGTCATCAGCCTTCCCTAGCTATGTGGTCTTAAGTTAATGCACCTAGTTGTCTTGTGCCTCAACTTCCTCATCTATAAAGTGGAGCTAGCAATAAATTAGGGTTAAACCAGTTTTCATTTCCGTTGGTAGTACTATATGAAAATATCTTTTTAAATATCTTACTAGTATTGAGTTGTCTCTTTTTAAAAACACTTTTACCGCCCTGGCCAGTTTGGCTCAGTGGTTGAAGCGCTGGATCCCTGTCCTGGTTAGGGTGTGTGTGGGAGGGAACCAATCAATGTTTCTCTCTCTCTCCCCCTCTCTCCCCTCCCTCTTTCCCTCTCTCTCTTCCTCTTCCTCTTCCTCTCTCTCTCTCTCTCTCTCTCTCTCTCTCTCTCTCTCTCTCTCCCTTTCTTCTTTCTCTCTCCTTTCCACATTCTCTCTTAAAAATCAATGTGAAAATATCCTCAAGTGAGTATTAAAAACAAAATTTTTTTACCCATTTTAAAGGTTAAAATAATATTTTGTTTCAATTTTATTTCATTTAATTGCTAGTGAGATATGGAATATTTATTCACAAGTTTCAGTGATATCTTAAAATTTAATGGTAACAGACTTTAATGCAGTTTGCTGAGTTAAGATGATTTATCATTTGTAAAATCATTTTGGGAGTCAGTTCAGGGTTGGGGGGGAATTTTAATCTATGTGACTGAATTTTTCCATTTGTTCATTGTTAAATGACCTGTTATATTTTTAAATGAAAATAGTTTTTCTACTAACTGAATTTTAAAATGTCTTATTTCAGATGTTGGATGAATAATAAAGTATTAACGGGAGTTCCCAGCTTAAAGAATATTTACTACTCATTAACCATCTTGATAATCTCTTTAATCTCAATATTTTGTGCATTCTTGTTCAGCATTTTCATCAGTGATATAAATGTTGGCACTGTTGATATTTTGAGCCAGGGAATTCTTTATTGTGGAAGGGCTATCTTCTGCATTTTGGGATGTTTAGCAGTATCCCTGGCTTCTACCCTGTGGATGTTGGTAACGCGCGCACGCACGCACGCACGCACACCCACCCACCCACCCACCCACCCACCCTTTATTGTGACAACAAAAACATCTCCAGACATTGCTGTTGCCCCCTAAGGTGGGGGCACAGAAGAGAGGCAAAATCAGCCTTACTTGAGAAAGCACTCATTTAGATGGATGCAGAAGACACACTGAATGTAAAGCATGGCAAAATGAGAGTTATAGAAGATTTTGATTGCTAAAAGGTGGTGTCTAAGTAACAAGATAAGTAATGAAAGTCCTGTACTTTAAGGGGGGAGGGGAAAAACCCCATTGGAAGTACCTTCTTTGGGATACCTGTGTTTTCTCAGCCATTCGTATGAAAATGACCAAGGTTATAAATGATGATAATGTTATTTGTTGGAAGGAGTGAAGAAGCAAATACTAAATTTTTAAAAATAATTATTTTCACCTCTGTTCTCTCTTGTGTTTTGAAGAAACTCATTTTCAGTGTTTTCTTCAACTTTCAAAAGTGGTTAAGGCTTTGCCTCAGGTAAGCCTGTATTTAAATATTGCCTCTACCATTTGGCACATTAGGTGATCTTGCATAAGATCAAATGTACTGGGTTGTTGAGAGGATCGAATGAAATAATACTGTAGTACCGGACACTTAGTAAATAAATACACAGTGACAATTAAAGGTCTATATTTCCTTAACTGAAGTCCTGGGTATATAGTTTATTGTATTACATTTACTATATAATATTCACTCCTAGAAGGTTTGCGGCAGCATTGCATATTTAGACAGTACTATTTCTGCAGTGAAACCTGCAACTGTTCACATTATAATGGGTAAATAATGACTGTATATGGACTCAGCAGGTTTTACTATACAAGGAGTTAAGAAAAAGCTTTGAGCTCAGCTAGTGTGGTTCAGTGGTTGAGCATCAACCGGGAACCAGGAGATCACCAGTTGGATTCTCTTCAGGGCTCATGTCCAGATTGTGGGCTCGATCCTGGTGGGGCATGCAGGAGGCAGCCAATCAGTGATGTTCCTCTCTCATTGATGTTCCTATCTCTCTATTCCTCTCCCTTCCTCTCTCTGTAAAAATCAATTTAAAAAATATTTCTAAAAGGAAGGGAGGGAGGAAAAGAAAGGAAAGGAAGAGAGGGGAGGGGAGGGGAGAGAAAGGTAAGGAAAAGGAACTTTTGAGTTTCTGAGATTTGGGGATTGTTGAATTGTTGATATCAGATTTTTGTACTACTCTAAGATGATATTATTATTATTATTATCATTATTAGTTCCTAGATATTACCTTGGTCCTTAGTTTATCTCAGCAGCTTGAACTATAATACAGTCAAAAACTCATATTTCACTTATTTAAAAATCAATATTCAAATAGTAATTTTTGAACAATCTGGGTGAAGATTTCTTTGGGTAGCTTTCCATAAAGTCTGAAATTATTTCAAAAGAAAAATGGTTTTAAAAATGTTTAAATACCCCTATATTAAGTGTGACTAATGTGTCATTGTGACTAATTACCTCTGTAGAACTGTCAGCAAGTTATGTAGCAGCAAACACAATAGGTACTTTAGAAACAGGTTCATTCTAACTCGAGTGTTTATGACCAGTATCACTCCGAATTTCCTAGAGTCACATAAAAAATTATGTGACGTGAATTTTTTTAAGAATAGGAACTGTAATTTTCATTTTATAGTCAAAGTGGGATATAATACTAATCAGTCTGTGAGGTAAAAAATATAATATTTAATAGCAATGATTTTAGAAGACTGATGAATTCGTGGGAGCATCAGAATGGATAGCTTTCACAAACAACAAAAAGTTAGGGGATAGTTATGTTAAGAATAATTGAGCCCAGCTTGTGTAGCTCAGTGGGACGGTCACCCATTTAATTCCTGGTCAGGGCACACATGCCCGGGTTTCGGGCTCGATCTTTATTTATTTATTTTTTTAAAAAATCTTTATTGTTCAGATTATTACAGTTGTTCCTCTTTCCCCCCCCCATAGTTCCCCTCCTCCCAGTTCCCACCCCACCCTCTGTCCTTACCACCCACCCCCACTGTTCTCATCCGTAGGTGTACGATTATTGTCCAGTCTCTTCTTGCACCTCCAACACCCTTTTCCCCCAAAAAATTGTCAGTCCACTCCCTTTCTATGCCTCTGATTCTATTCTATTCACCAGTTTATTCTGTTCATCAGATTTTTTATTCACTTGATTTTTAGATTCACTTGTTGATAGATATGTATTTGTTGTTCATAATTTTTATTTTTACTTTTTCTTCCTCCTCTTCTCAAAGGATACCTTTCAACATTTCATATAATTCTGGTTTGGTGGTGATGAACTCCTTTAGCTTTTTTTTGTCTGGGAAGCTATTTATCCGACCCTCAATTCTGAATAATAGCTTTGCTGGGTAAAGTAATTTTGGCTGTAGGTTCTTGCTATTCATCACTTTGAATATTTCTTGCCACTCCCTTCTGGCCTGCAAAGTTTCTGTTGAGAAGTCGGCTGACAGATGTATGGGTTCCCCCTTGTAGGTAACTGACTACTTTTCTCTTGCAGCTTTTAAAATTCTCTCCTTGTCTTTTGCTCTTGGCATTTTAATTATGATGTATCTTGGTGTGGTCCTCTTTGGATTCCTTTTGTTTGAGGTTCTCTGCGCTTCGTGGACTTATAAGTCCACTTCTTTTACCAAGTAGGGAAAGTTTTCTGTCATTATTTCTTCAAATAGGTTTTCAATATATTGCACTCTCTCTTCTTCTGGCACCCCTATAATTCTGATGTTGGTACGCTTGAAGTCCCAGAGATTCCTTACACTGTCTTCATATTTTTGGATTCTTTTTTCTTTTTGCTTATCCATTTGGGTATTTTTTGTTGCTTCATATTTCAATTCTTTGACTTGATTCTTGCGTTCCTCTAATCTGTTATTGGATCTCTGTATAATATTCTTTATTTCAGTCAGTATATGCTTAATTTCTAGTTGGTCCTTTTTCATATCCTCGAGGGTCTCATTAGATTTATTGAGGGTCTCACTAAATTTATCGGCGGTTTCTAGAAAATTCTTGAAAAACTGTAAAACCGTGGTTTGCTTTCCTCCATTTTTGTCATTTGTGATCTGTTTCTTTGTCTCCGCATTTTGGCTGCTTCCCTGGGTTGATAGAGTGGCTTTCTGTGTTAGGTGATCACTGAGAGGAAATGACCTCCAAGCCACTTGGTTATGAGAGTCAGCTGTGTCTACAGTGGGAGAACTTCTGTGCTGGAGACACCCTTATGGGGCAAGAGTTGTTTGGGTATGCTGGCACTTGTATCTCCAAGGAGGTGTTATTTTTAGCTTCTGCCTGGGGCTTCCCAGCCTTTTATATGCAAAAGCCTCTGCATGCAGCTTGGGTGGGGCGGGGTCTCAGGGAGTCTACAGGGTGGAGCAACCAGCTATGGCCGATTCTCAGCCCTGCCCTAAGAGGCACTGAGTCCCAAGCCGCTCTGGAGTTTCTCCCAGTGCCTGATGGTGCCAGACAGTCCAGCTCCTTCCTGTATAGTTCTGAGTCCCCAGAAACTCGCCTGGAACTGGAGTTCAGACTGTTGGGAGCTTGTGCCTCCCTCCGGTACAAAATGGTTCCAGCCCTTTCCACGAGCCCCTTTGTGCGCAGCTCCGTACCTCTGCACTTCATTTCTGCACCTCCTCTGCGTCTCAGTCTCTTTCTAGTTGTAGAATTTCCACTCAGCCAGCCTTCCTGTGTGTCTGGGTGGTGTCTGTTTTTTCTTTGTATTGTGGTTTTAAAATAGTGCACGGCCGCAATTCCGGTGTTCACCTATGCTGCCATCTTGGTTTCTCCCTCAGGCTCGATCTTTAGTAGGGGAAGTGCAGGAGGCAGCCAATCGATGTTTTGATTTCTCTCTTCCTCTATCTGATATCTAAAAAAAAGGAAGAATTGAGCCAAAGCAGGACTGACATTCTCTATTAAAAAGAGGAGCTTGATGTGGAAATGATGTCCAATAGAAGGCTTCCTTGCTTATTTTGGAGCAGATCCCAAACTACTTCTATAAAATAGTGACTTTTTCAGAGATAATTCCTTATGTTCACTTTTACCCAACTCTAATCAAAACCTGTTGAAAGATAGTTGAAGGATGTTTATTAAGAAAACTGAAAGTCTACTGAATGACTTAAAATATTTTAACAAATGGAAAAAAGTATCCTGTTTTGGGGAGATTCAATATTTTAGAAATACCATTCATTTTTAAAATTAATGATCTTTAAATCTGATATGATCCTAATCAAAATACTAATGGGATTTTTTGTTCTTGATTTTGGATTTTTTTTTTTTTTTGCAAAGGAAAGGTTTATGATAAAATGACTGAAGTTCATTTTGAAGAATAAACATGGGAGAAGACCAAGAAAAAAACAGAAAGAAGAGTAATGAGGATGGATTCATTAAAATTTATGAAATTCTAATAGTTTTGTGTTGTTGACAGAGGAATCTACAGTTATCTTAGATTGTAGAAGATAAACATAGATATTTGGTCCCTCTATTGCATATTCAAGATAGCATTTCAAGTTAATATAGATAATTACTTATTCCATAAATGAGTTTGAGACTGTTAGATTGCCATTTGATGGGAAAAGTCTGGATCTTTTACTAGAACTTCCAGGTGGACCAAAAACTTAAAATGAAATTTTTAAGATGGTGGAATATGTTCATAATCTTGAAGATACGAACATCCCATCCAAAACTATAAAATAAAAACAAAACACTCAAAATTTACATATAATTTAAAAATATATATATGGCAAAAACCGTAATAAATTCAAAAGACTAACAGAACAAAAAAAGGAAATCTTTAACATATATGACAAAAAATGCTTATGCATTAATAAGAAAGAAGAGTAGCAACTTAATAAAGAAAAGGGAAAAGGAGCCCAGCCATGTGGCTCAGTGGTTGAGCATCAACCTATGAACCAGGAGGTCACAGTTCAAGTCACAGTTAGGGCACATGCCTGGGGTGGGGGGCTCAATCCCCAGTGTTGGGCGTACGGGAAGCAGCTGATCAATTATTCTCATCATTGATGTTTTTATCTCTATTTCCCTCTCCCTCTCTGAAATCAATAAACATGTATTTCGCCCTAGCTGGTTTGGCTCAGTGGATAGAGCATCAGACTGCAGATTGAAGGATCCCAGATTCAGTTCCAGTCAAGGGCACATGCCCAGGTTGCAGGCTCAGGAAGGAGCTTGTCAGTGATTTTCACCGTTGATGTTTCTGTCTCTCCTTTTCCCTTCCTCTCTGAATCAATAATCCTGTATAATAAAAGCCTAATATGCTAAATAAGTGTCTGGTTGTCCATTCAACCAATCAAAGTGTAATATGCTAAATGATATGCTAAAGCCGCTCAACCGCTTGCTATGATGTGCACTAATCACCAGGGGGCAGATAATCGACCAGTTACTATTATGTGCACAGACCACCAGGGGGCAGATGCTCCAAACGGTAGGTTAGCTTGCTTCTGGGGTCTATCCAATTGGGACTGAGCAAGATTAGCTGGACATGCCCTGGAACTCTCCTGCAGTCCCTCCTTGGCTGGCCAACCTCCCGTGCCCCTCCCTGGCCCCAGTTATGCACTGGTGGGGTCCCTTGGCCTGGCCTGCACCCTCTCGCAATCTGGGACCTCTCGTGGGATGTCGGAGAGTCAATTTCGACCCGATCCCACAGGCATAAAAGGCTAATACGCAAATCGACCTAACGGCAGAACGATTGGTTGCTATGATGCGCACTAACCACCAGAGGGCAGATGCTCAATGCAAGAGCTTGCCCCCTGGTGATCATTGCACTCCCACAGCAAGCACAGTGGTGGGAACCTCTCCCACTTTGCAGCAGTGCTAAGGATATATGTATGTATATATTTAAAACAAAGAAAAGGGGCCCTAGCTGGTTTGGCTCAGTGGATAGAGCATCGGCCTGCAGACTCAAGGGTCCTAGATTCGATTCCAGCCAAGGGCATGTACCTTGGTTACGGGCACATCCCCACTAGGGAGTGTGCAGGAGGCAGCTGATCGATGTTTCTCTCTCATCGATGTTTCTAATTCTCTATCCCTATCCCTTCCTTTCTGTAAAAAAAACAATAAAATATATTTTTTTAAAGAAAAGAAAATGGGCAAAGGATAAGAATAAATACACACATATACACTGTGTGGCCAGATTATTATGAACACCTGATGTTTGTAGGAAAATTAGCTATAATTTTGTGCTGAAGTTGCTAGAGGGCCAGATCATTATAAACATCTGAATAGCACAACATACCTAAGTATTGTTGCTGATCAAGTTCATCGTATCATGTCGATGGCGTATCCCAGTGGAGATGGCTTCTTCCAACAAGACAATGTGCCATGCCACGGTGCTCATACTGTGCAGGAGTGGCTTTAAGAACATGAGGGAGACTTTACCTTGCTTAGGTGCCCTCACAATCACCAGATCTCAATCCAATTGAGAATTTGTGGACGAACTTAAAAGAGCCATCAGGCAGCTGGTTCCACAACCATCAAATCTCACAGAACTGGACAGTGCTATTCATCAGGCATGTGTCAGATTCCTTGCATCACCTTTCAACATCTTGTGGAGTCAATGCCAAGAAGAATTGCCACAGTATTGAAGGCAAAAGGTGGCCCAACGAAGTACTGATGAGGTAGTCATAATCTGTCCAGTCATAATAATCTGGCTACTCAGTATATATATGTGGCTGTAAACATCCTCCTATATAATAAATGCCTAATATGCTTAAGTGTCCAACTGTTTGACCGTTTGACCAGTCGCTATGATGCACACTGACCACCAGGGGCCAGGTACTCTGACTGGTAGGTTAGCTTGCTGCTGAGATCTGGTTCTTCAGGACTTGGTGAGACAGGCCAGACATGTCCTGGAGCCCTCCCACGGTCCCTCTCCGGCCCCCATTGTCCACTGGTGGGGTCCCTCGGCCTGGCCTGTGCCCTCTCGCAATCCAGGACCCCTCCGGAATGTTGGAGAGCCCGTTTCAGCCTGATCCCCGCAGGCCGGGCCGAGGGACCCCACCTGTACGTGAATCCGTGCACTAGGCCTCTACTATGATAATAATATATAATGAAGGTTTGAATTAGGTTTTTTCCTCTTCCACTGTTTTTGAGAGTATAAATTAATAGTCAATAGTATAAATGGTAATTTGGTAATATTTGTCAAAATGTTATATATGCCTACCCAAGGAATTTAGCCCACAAATATATTAGTGTAGTTCATAGAGATATGTGCACACATTTCTGTCAGCATTGTTTTTAATAGTGTAAAAACTCAAGTGTCAATTAATATGGGACTGAGTTAAATTAATAAGGGTAACTCCATGCATTGGAATTCTGTGTAGCCATTAAATAAAAACAGAGTTGGATGTAGAAATACTATCATGGACTGACATCCATGGTATATTCAGTGGAAAAAAAATATGCTGTAGTTTTTAAACAATTGTCTGAAAGATAGGAAGCTCACTTTTTTTATTGATGTAAAATTCACATGCAATGAAATGCACAAATTATAAGTCTACATTAGTTGGGTTTTGACAAATGCATATGCCCTATCAGTATAGGGATATCACCCCAGAAAGGTGTTTTATTTGTTTGCTTTTAAGATCTTTGTCTTTGAAGTTTTGCAGTTTCATTATGATGTGTGTCTTTATATGATTTATTTTTTATTTATCTTCCTTGGGATTTGTATGGCAGTTCTGGAAAATTCTAATGAATTATCTTAGTCTCTCATTTCTTTGTCTTTGCTACATTCTGGGTAATTTATTCAGCTATATTATCCAAGTTATATTCTGTCCTCAGCTGTGTCTAATTAATTTTTAGCCTATGTTATTTTTGTTTCAGTTATGTTTTTTATTTCTAGAAGTTCTGTTTCTTTCCCAAATCTCTTTGGTCTTTTAGATAGAATCATATTCCTTTCTCTTGTTTTAAGCTTCCCTTGGTTCACTAATTTAGGACACTTATTATCTTTGTAAGTTAATTCCAGTATCTGAAGTGCTTGGAAAGCTGTTACTGCTTACCTGCTGTTTCTATAGATTCTTGATTATGATGGCTTGTTTCATTGTTTTTGTTTTTTTATAAAATGTAATTATGAACTCAAGTTTATGTAGAAGGTAATATGCATTTGCTTATGTCAGATACCCTGTGGCACCAATGAAGGACCCTGTTTAATTTCTGATTCTGAAGTTTCTCAGACTCTACTACTAGTAATAATCTGAACTTCAAACCCATTTGAGGAAGCTATAGTTAGGCATTCTCAATTGAAACCGTTCTCCCCACCCCATCTGCCTTATTCTCTCCCTAGGGTCCAATGGAGCTAGACGAGTTTCCTTGTTGTTTCCCTTTGCTAGTGGGCAGTGTTTTTCTGGTTCCCCCTTTCACTGATTTAATGCGCTGATCTCAGTTTGAGGTCTCCGGTTTATGTGGCCCAGGATCTTGCCTCCTGTTACCCAGTAGCAGTTGAAACACAAGCTTCTTGGTTATCGAGATTGGCAAAGGCCTCCAGACCATGTGTATCTTAAGCATTCCACTATGTTTTCAGTTCCTGCTTCCTTTTGGCCCTAAGATTTTTCTTACTTTATGATGAGCTCACTATGTTTGTTCTTTTTCTCTCCAAGGTTTCTTACTATATGCTATTGGGAGGGTTTCCAAATTATCTTTTCTACTATGCTGCCTTAATTGTTTAAAATAAGCACTGGCCCCAGTACAAAGATAAGGTTATTAGTGGGAAAGAGGTGGATCCAAAAGGCATGATAATTACTGTTCATCCTGCAAGTCTGCTTGGAATTTGTCTGATAGATACAACCATATATATGGACAATGAAGATACATATGCATGTATCTTTATATATATTTCATGTATACATATACATGTATCACCTCAGTACAACAATGTTTGTAATAGCAAAACAGCAGTATGAATCTAAATATTCATCAATAGTGGACTGCCTAAATAAATTATAGTATACTGGAAAAAGAATGAAATAGCTCTAAATGTACTAATGTGGACTAACTGCCAGAAATATTAAGTGGAAAAAGATGGATGCAGGACCATGTTCATTGTATGCTACCACTTGTGTAAAAATAAAGTTTTTTTTACATATATGCTTATATTAAATTAAACTGGTAACAGTGATTATCTTAAGGGAAGGAAATTGAATAGAGATGGACAGGGATGAGAATTATGTACCCTTTTGTATCTTTTTGAATGTTTAGACCAGGTGCATATAAAGGATATTTTAAGAATAAGTAAATGAATTTTAAAAAAACAATAATTTAGCCTGGCTGCTGTGGGTCGGTGGTTGAGTGTTGACCGATGAATCAGGAGGTCATGGTTTGATTCCTGGTCAGGCACATGCCCAGGTTGCAGGCTCAGTTACAAGTGGGGGACATGTAGGAGGCAGCCAGTCAATGATTCTCTAGGATCATGATGTTTCTCTCTCTCTCTCTCTCTCTCTCTCTCTCTCTCTGAAATGAACAAAAATATATTTAAAAAATAAATTGAATAAAATAATAAAGAGACAGTGATAGCGGTGGGCAGGACCATTATACATTTTGACTTGTAAATATAGTCTTTGAAAAGTACTACATGAAATTCCATATGTTACCCATGGCTATCCCTCTTTTAGTTGTTTTTTAGTGTTTTGCTACAGGAAGCCATGGGTATCAAACCTGGACACCGTATGATTGTGCTTGGATAGCATGTCTCATTTGGTTATGTAAATTCCTCCTTTTATTTCCCTGGCTTTTTGGGTCTGAAGAGTTGGTAGTGAGGTGCAGAATGTACTTCAGCTTGGAAAAAGAATTGGGCTGAGACCCTTCCCCAGTAATAACTTTAACTTAACTTCTGGTTTGGACTCTTATGTGTGGGCCAGCCACCTCATTCCCCAGAAATGGACCCAACTTTTGACCTTCTTCTCAAATCCTCACTTAATCTCCAACTCACCTCAGTGCTCAGTTCTAAGAGTACAGTCCTTACCAATCATTTAGCACTCTCAGCATAGAACTGAGTGTTTAGCTTCCTTTTGGCCCAGGGGTCTTTAGCTCTCTGTGTATGGGTCTCTTGGATTAACATAGTGGAAATGTGCCCATTATTAAACAAACATGTGAATTAATATTTGAGCTCCAGTCCTGTTTAGAAGCTAACCACTAGTAGCCACTAGATGTCTCTCTTGTAAAGAGATAACCTATTATGGATTTTAAAAATTAGTTTTTGTTCTTTGGATAAAATTACAACATTCTAGTTATATTGAGTTTATATACCCATCTACCTCTGCAAGAGGCAGTAGGACTTTTTTTCCTGAACAGTTGTTTGCTAATACATAGTACTTTTTTTTTAACTTGGTGTCTTATAAGTTATATAGTTTTGTACTTTTCTGCAAATTGACTTTAGAAAAGAGAGAGCAGCAGAAAATGAAATGATGGGTTTAGAAGTTGTGATCATGAGGGGCAACAGTGGATTTTGCAATGATCTTTGGAGGATTACATAATAGGTGCGTAGTGCAAACTTGGTAACTGATTGAAAATGTTTAGCTCCTGTTTCTCTGCCATAACAACTTTGATAGAACTTGATGAAATAATTTCAGAGCATCAGCAAAGACTTAGAAAAACAGTGTGAAAGAATAGAAACCTAGTGATTCCGCAATCATGCATTTCCTTACTAAGGCTGTGTAGACATAGGAAGTTCTTGTGATGTAGTTTCATAGAGAATGTACCTTTCCACAACAGCAGTTAACCAGCATTCATGGAAATGGAAAACCAAACTCTCTGGATCATCTTGGGGTTCCCAAACTGGTTCACTTAGGGGAGTCCTTCCCTAGTCAGCCATGCCTGCTCCTTCGTGATGTGCCTCTGGAAATGGGTTCCTTTTTGTTTCCTTCACTGCAGCATTTATCTGCTGCATTCTCTCATGCAAGCCCAGCTTGTCTCTCCCTGGACTGTTGGGGAATTCTAAGCACTCTCCTACCTTCAGCAGCTCTTCACCTCAGTCACTCTTACACACTGCTGCCAGGTGGGATGATGGTCACCTTCAATGCTTCCGTGCCCACAGGAGTCATTAGCGCAGAGATACCTCAGTGACCATAGGCAGAGTTGCCAGTAGGTGAAATTTGTCATCTCACCTCCTGAGGCTCTCAGGTGTTGTACCCCATTGCTGAGCATCAAATTAACTACCTTTTCTTACCCCTGACCCCACTTGAAATTGCTAATGTTCAGGAAGTGGGAAATACAATGTTTCCAGTATTTCTCATTAAGCATAATAACATAACTCATCCTTGGTGTGCTTGCTTTTTAAAAGAGTAATGATAATATAGTTAATTATTGAATATTCACTTTGTATTACACATGACAAAATGTAATCTTTATGTATAAGGGAGTTTTCTTGACAAGTTACTTCTCTGTACCTGTTGCCTTTTTTGTAAGATGGGGACAATAATAGTATCAGTTTTCAAGATGGTTTTCAATCTAGAATTCCTATCATAATTTTAAAATGCAGATAACCTGTACTGTCCAACAGAATTGCTAATTCATTGAGACAAGGTAGAGCATAGGCATCCTTATTTTTAAAATGTACTAGATGAGGCTATGCATTTGTGAGGACAGAGGCTATATGGGAAATCTCTATCTTCCTTTTGATTTTGCTATGTCTCTAAAAGTGGTCTAAAATTGTCTATAATTTTTTTTTAAAGTACCGGTGGATTTGATGTTTACCTCTACCTGAAAACCACTTATGTGCCAGTAAGTCACTGTCCTTTTTCTCAGGTAGGTCAGTCAGTGGAAGACAAGTCAAGTCTAAGGTGACCAGACGTCCCGCTTTTGGCAGGATAGTCCCGATTTTTAATAGTTTGTCCCACGTCCCTCGGCGTTTTAAAAAAGTCCAGATTACTCTTTGTAATATTTTAAGTAATAATAAAAAAAAAGAAAAAAAGAGAACCCCCTCTCCCCCCGGTCAATGGTGTACCACTTTAAATCTGGTCACCTTAGTCAAGTCAGCAAACACGCATCATGTAGCCACGGCTCTGACATAGTAAATCCTCTGAGGGGTACTCCTGGAGTGCTGTGGGAGCATAAAGGAGGCTCACTGCCCCGCCTCAGAGAAGTGTTACTCATCGGGAGCTGGGGACTGGAAAGATGCCCCAGAGAAAATAGAATTCAAGCAGATATTTGAAAGACAGGAGGAGCTTTTGAGTCAAGGGTTTTATCCAGACAGAAAGGAAGGATGATCCTGTGAGAATAACAGATGGAAAAGATAGAGTAGAAAATGTAAGTAGTTTGGTGTGTCTAGAAACTTGAGTGGGAGTTGGTAAGGGTAGGGAATGGGGCTGGGCCTTTCGGGACCTTATGTGCCATGCCAGAGAGTTTAGCTACAGCCATACTCTGATTAGAAAAGTTTCCTGTTCCTATGAGGATCCATAATAAATATGGATCTTCATAGTCCCCACCTGATTTCCTAATGGATTCAACTAAATGTACCCAGGCTGGTCACTATTCTTAATCCTAGAATGTCTTCCCCTTCCCTGTTTCATAGACATCTGTGAAAGTAGCTCATCTTCTCCATTATTTCTCCTTTGCCAGAATTCCTATAGTACATATTTTCTCCACAGTTAATATAAAACAGATGCCAGCACTGAGTGCTGGTATTCAGATTTTGGTGTGCATATATCTGCTCTCCTTTCTCCATTCTAGTGTTTCTTAGTAGGGGCTCTACTGGCATTTTCAACACAGTTTTTTATTGTGTGGGACTTTCCCATGCAGTACAGGAAGGTTAGTGTTTCTGGTCCCTGCCCACTAAATGTCTAACGAACTCCCCAGTGTTGGAACAGTCAGAACTAACCAGCCTTTTCCAAATGCCCCCACAAGTGGTTGGTACCACTTCCAGTTGAGAATTGCTTTGCTTTGTTAAGTGCTCAAGTATTTATTAGTTATTTGAAGCAAAATGTTCTTTTTCATTTTGTTCTTCCCCTATTACATCCATTTTGTGAATATATAGTCTACTAAAGCCAATACCACATACTTAACCTGTTTCCTATTATAATTATCTAATGGTGAAACTAACTTTTTAAAAAGCAAAATGTAATATATAACTGGAACTTTTCAAAGTATTTTTATAATGATATGAGACATAAAATTTTGGTTTTCATTCTCCTCAATTCCAGTAATTTTAATCCATGCTAAGTAACTACACAGATCATTTGTATTCATCTTCCAAAAACGCTTATTATGGTACCAGTTCTAATAAAATAGATGGATTGTTTTATTAGTTATTTTATTTTTAAAACTTTAAATTTTGATCTTGAAATACATTTAAAAAGATTAAAATGGCCCTAACCGGTTTGGCTCAGTGGATAGAGCATTGGCCTGCGGCCTGAAAGGTCCCAGGTTTGATTCCAGTCAAGGGCATATACCTTGGTTGCGGGCACATCCCCAGTAGGAGACTATGGAGAATCAGCAATAAACTGGGTCCCTGATAGTATATTTGAGCCGCTGACTGATGTTTCTCTGTCATCGATGTTTCTAACTCTCTATCCTCTCCCTTCCTCTCTGTAAAAAATCAATAAAATATATTTTTTTAAAAAAGATTAAAATGCCTGTGAGTAAAGGATTACATAGATCATTTTGTATGTTCGTTTTTTTCTCGAAGGTTTTAAAATTTGGTAGATTTTCTTTCTCCTCTAAATTAAAATATGCTGTGGTTAAGTGGTTAGAGTGTTGGCCCCTGCACCGAAAGGTCTTGGGTTCAATTCCTGGTCAAGGGCATGTACCTGGTTTGCAGATTTGATCGCAAGCCCCACGTCAGGGAGGGGCGGTGGTGCGGAAGGCAACCAATCATTGTGACTCTTTCTCCCCTTTTCTCCCTCCCTCCCACTCTCTCATTCATACATATGATTTTACAGCCAATGCACATTTTTTTCCTGAAATTCCTTCATGTGTTATTTGCTGCTTCCAAGTTTTATAATAGTTGGCAACTTACAGATTAGTCTATCTTCTTTTTCTATTACTTAGAAATGAAAGATGAAATCTAGAAAGAACACTTTAGTCCCTTGTATCAGTATGCTTTCTGTTGCATGAAATAAAATACCCAATTCAGACTGGTTTGAACTATAAAAAGTATGTATTATTGGCTCTCAAAATTGAATGTCCAGAGGTAGGATGGACTTCAGGTTTAATAGATACTGTGGCTCAAATATACTATCAGGGACCTAGTTTATTGCTGATTCTCCATAGTCTCCTCTGTGGTGTCAACTGCATCCTCATGGTCATAGGATGCTCGCAGTAACAGTTTGGATTACAATAAATATCCAAGAGTTCTCTCCCAGCATACTGAACAAGAAACCTAAAATTCATTATGATTGAACCACCTAGGCCATCTGCCCAATCCTGAGCCATTATGTCCAGGAGAATATAAGGTAATGATTTTCTTAAGCCAACCAGTAAGTGGATCTCTGGAGATGGGAATGGGCCCATTTATCAAAGTATGGTGATGGATTAGGAAGGAGAATGGTGGTATGGGATTGCTAGTCTTCTATAATAAAAGTGAAACATGCAAATGTGACCATTACCACCAGCCAATCAGAGCGGCTGTATGCAAATTAACCCAGCCAAGATGGAGGCCAACAGCCAATCAGAGCGGCTGTATGCAAATTAACCCAGCCAATATGGAGGTCAACAGCCACGGAACTAGACCAAACCAAAGGGTTCTGTTGCAACTGCCTGCCTAGGCTGGCAGTTGGAAGTGGCACCAGGGCACCAGGAAGTGCAAAAGCAAGGTGGCAGGCCGGGGAGCGGGTAAGAGGTGGCAGGGGGTCGGCGGCCTGCTTGGTGGGCTTCCCAGGCCCTTTGTGGGGCATCGGGGAGCAGG